>ML837346.1:16851-45808 GCA_009831015.1 Picea engelmannii | reverse complement strand
TGAGATGAAACATATTACATACCTTAGTATCTGTGTCATACAAGTGTTCGACAAATTATTCATAACCTTTAAGTTCACCAGCAACAATGTAGCGGAGAGAAGATTTTCTCTTGATCCTTCATAAAGTCGTTTATTTTCCTTTTTTAATAGAGGTTCATCATAAATACCATCATTTTCCCCATCCTCATCCGGCTGTGAAAACAAATCTTGGATCATTTGATTTGTCCCATCATCTTCTTCCATGGGATCATTAACTTTATTTGTCACATCATCTTCTTCCATGAGATCCTCATTTGCTTGGTCATGATGATGTTCATCAGCTTGTACAACATCATTTCTACTAATACTTGGTGCAATATTCTGCGGAAAGTTAGAGAGAAACTCTAACTTTATAATTACAAACAATCATGCAAAATTAGTGTATAATATAACAAACATTCAAACAATATATATACATATATATAATTTTATATAAAATTGACAAAATAAAAAAAGATAATGAATATATAGCTAATTACCATGGGACGATATTCATTCGATCCACCATCAATGTGACCATATTTACTACAATGTTCTGTAGTTGTTGCTATTAAAATTCTTACGGGACGTCTGAGGAACATTTTTTACAATGGCAATAACATCTACCATCACCCTTTTCACCCGCTTTACTTTTTTCCCCACCTCTAACAACATTCTGCGACATTTTTCTGCACAAAAATACCCTTTCGGAACCATCATAGTTATAGCAAGATTGTCGCAACATCTTTAAATCGTCAAATATTTATAGGCCAAATTTAGGTCACTCTCGTCGCACTTGCGACGATAGTGACCTAAAAATATTTTTTTTTTCCACCTATTTATTTTAGGTCATTTTCAACGGTAAATTTTAACTAAATTATTATGGTCAAATTTCGTCAGATATGCGATGGACAATCAACTTGCGTCGAATATTCGATGAAAATTGACCATAATAATTCAGTCAAACTGTAGGAGTCAAGTTTGCGACGAATACGGGGTAGATTTAGAAAAAATGAACTTTTTCTCTTGCATGTTGCGATGAAAGAGTACTTTCGTCGCAAGTGGTCATCGCAAATTTTTCAATATGTAGTAGTGCAAGGATCTATCGGGACCCTCCTTGACCATCAGATTGGTGTGATCAGAGTTCACACATAGGGAGATTCGCATGTTGGCGTGACTAAAATTCTAAAGTCCCGAAGTTGATCCTAGCCATTGATCGCCAAGAGACATGTATCAGTAGATCAGTAACTCCAGAGGAATCGCTTCGAGAGTTTCAGATTGAGATTTGAAACTCCCAAAGCCCAGAGAGCCGGAGTCCCTAAGTAAATCTCAACCGTCAGATCGAAAGGGACACGTGGTAGAGATCCATTATCCTCGAGTGAAAGTAAAGTGTGATAATTGAGGTTCCTGAATCCTGGAGAGCTGAAAGAGATATGAACCGTCGGATCCAGGTGGCCACGCAGTGCCAGATCTAGAACTCTAGAAGAAAGAGAGGAGGAAAAGTCCAAAGTCCTGAAGTGGGAGAAAAATCATTGATTGAGGAGGATGTGTGGCAAACGATCTATCATTTCAGAGAAATCTCTCCAGAGGATATGAGAGTTTGAGAACTAAAACTCCCGAAGGCCGGAGAGCTGGAACCAATCATAACCGTCGATTTGGAAGGGAGCTACGTGCCGACAAATCGAGAAGGTCTGGGAAGACGTGTGAAAGACATGGATGAGGATAGATAGTTTTTGTCGATAATGAATCATTGTTGAAAGAAAGAGATCAACATTTGGGAAGAAATGTGGGGCCAGAACATGCTCGGGTCTTAATTTTCCCTAAGCGAGTTGCAATAGAAACCACGGTATCGCCAAAGGCATACGTGGTGCTTTGTAGTGAATTGTGGGGAGAAAAGTGGGTTGGTTTAAAACCACCCTTGGACGTGCCCACAATCACATACTTTCCAAGAGTTCATAGCCCAAGGTCATATGAAGGAGGGGGTTAACGAAAAAGGAGCTAGCACCTGAAATTCAATATTTCGTCAACGTGTAGACAAAGGTCGCGGGTACCCTTAGACCTGCACCAGGTAGTAAAAAGATTTTGTGTCTAATTACAAATCAAGACCATCAAGGTCTCAGAGAGTCGTTTGGCTCCAGAATCGGAGATTCTTGACCGAAAGGCCAGGCTGGTTCCCGACTGTCCAAATTAGAACCTGTAGAGAGAGAGGATTTGTTCCTGTAAGGAGGACGAAATAATTTTTTTTATTTTAGCCCCGTCATGGGTGTGTTACACTGTCATTTATACACCCAATCAAAGGTTATGGGCCACAATTTCAAACATGCAAATTCATGATTCAATTTGGAATATATATATATCATGGTTTAACAATGTTTTGTGGATGAAGAAACTTCTCCATACCATTTGACTGTTCAAGAATTTCCAAAAAGCTTATCAGATTGAAGCCCTAGCGCCTGCAAGTTAACAAAAATCACAATCAAAATAATGGCTCCCAAGAAAAGTGGGCAGGTCAGTCGTTTGGAGCCACAAGGGATCGAATTGCTAGAATCATGCCCCGAGATCATGTAGAAGTTTAAGAATGCAAGGTGGTTTGAGTTTTGTTGCACATTCCAGGGTTACCATGAGGAGATTTCCATGTTTTTCGCAAAGAATTTCAATGGCTTTGAGTCAATGGTGGGTAGGTGTTAATCCATGTCATGGAACATTCAATTGGAGTTGCGCGTTGATTGTTTGTGTATGAAGAGAGGTGGTGGAAAAAGGATAGGTTTCCTTCTGATTTACCCAACCATTTTCTAGTTCCATAACATCAAAACCCCAACCGAAATCAGGGAATTCCACAGAAATCGCTGAAAGAAGAATCACAAAGTGTTTTGGAAGCAGTTTGAAGGTACATTACTTGTGAAGGAGGGTTCTATATTGTTCATTGTTATCATATACGGTTGTTAATGAAGATTTTCCAGGTCCTAACAAGCTACCAACTAGGTCTGTCTTTGACCTCAAGTTGGCTCTAAGTTTCAACTGTCAAACAAGGGTTTGTTGTTGTTTTATAACATCAAACTGTTCAGTGACTTCTTTGTTGTTCTGTTACGGTTACATAGGCCAAATGGGTGCTCTAGAATGTAGTTTTGTCACAATATGCTAGCACATGCATACCATAAGATATATAACACACCTAGAGATCTTTTAGAGCTGAAATAATGTTGTTCTAAACACTAGCATACATGAAAATGAACACAANCCGAGGAAAACTAGTTTGAGATGAATGTATATATATGGTATGCTTCAAGCATGTAATACAACAAGGAAGATAAATACAAAGGAACTCAATACTTTGCAAGCTCCTCACAATATTTGCAATGGTTCCTTGGGATGTGTGCCCCTAGAATAGTGTGCCCCCTCCTTCCTTGACTATGCCTGAAGATACTTGCACCCTTGTTCTTTCCCTTTGCTTATTTAAGAACCCTTGGACACAAACTTGCCTTTGCATGCACTCTCAACAACCCACAAACCAGATCTAAGGAATCTCCACTCCAAATGCTACCTGTTAGCCTTGTGCCCTCCTCCTCAAGTGCACCCTCCTCTTAGAAAATACACTCACCAAAAATAATTGAGGCTTCAACTACCCTTGCACCCTCCATGAACATGTGCACCTGAGCTTTCTTCTCTCTCCTCTGAATTCTCACATCTCTACTCCTCACCAAACTCTCAAGGTGAACAAGTGAGCAATTATCCTTTCCTTTTCCCTTTGCCCCCTCCTTAAGGATGCATGAAGAAACCTAATAAATGGGTGGATGAGATCATATCATCTCATCCTAAGTCGTTGGTTGAGATCATCTCAAGTAAATATCAACTCAAAACCCAATTTACTTAAGTTTCCATAGTTTCACTTTATGTCTCCTAATTCACCCACAAAGTGAATTAATTGTCATTTTAAGCTAAAATGACCAAATTTCATTTTTGACTTAAATCTCCTAAGTCAAAGTGAAATTAGACATAAAGTACATGGTACAAGGTACAAGGTACAAAGTACTTCTCACATGTGTTTAGAGGCTCACAAACACAAGGGGAACACTTTCCAAGGTACCCAAATCTCAACAGTTAATGCACTTAAATGGTGATTTTTTTGCCTCAGAATACAACACGGAAAACCCCAGAGTACTTCTCCACATTTTGTGGATGGTAAACGGGGTAAACGGTTCAGCCTTATTACAGGCCTAACCCAGTGGGGACATCAAGTGAGGCCCTAAAAAAGTTCCTGGCCATGGATTCAACCCAGAACCTTAATCGAGCAAACAACGACACTCATTCACCTGAGCTAACCCACCATGATTGCACTTAAATGTTGATATTCCCTTATGTTTGCCTTTTTATTTACTGAGAAGTTTAGCAAAGAAGGCTAGAAGGGTACAAAATCATCCTGCAACTGCTGATAAAAGTATGTTTCACCAAGGTTTAATCAAATCTCTGGTTTTGTGTGCATTGAGAGAGCTTCAACTTTCATGGAATGAGTTACTTAGTTGATTAAACCTTGAAGAACAAGGATCAAAGAAAAATACCACTCTAGAAAAGAAATCCAAAATAGTAAAAAGTTTCCCCAAAAGTTCTGCAAAATCACAAGAGGGCTCTCTTATAGCCAAAAAGACTACATTCTGCAAAAGGAAACTTCAATTGCAACAAGAAGTTGAAATCAAACATGAACATGAACCCCTTATTTATGAACATGAATATAAGAGCTTTGACATAGTTTGTACAAGAAAGATGGAAAAACAGAGAACAAAGCAGCTGCAAGAATTCAAGCCAGAACCTAAAAAAGAGTATTATGATGAACCTATGAAGAAAACCATTGATAAAAAATAGAGTAAGCTGGAAAAGGGAAAACACGTTGCAAATTACAAAAGCAGGCCTAAGAACAGGGAAACTAATAAATTAAGGCTCAACTCTAAAGCCTTATTCCAACCCTCCCTGAAAAAAGACAATTTAATTGTTATATATGATGATGCAATGGAGGAAACCCCAAAAAAGATGAGGACAAAGAAATAGTCACAAGTGCCAGAAATAGAGTATTCTAGAGAGGAGATAAAGAAAGATCCAACTTATATCCCAAAGATAGATGAGCTGCCAGGTCCAAACATACATGAGATCCAAATTCCAAAAAAAATTGCAAAAAAGGAGATTACTGTAGGATCATCTTCAAAAGGGCATAGATATGAAATGAGAACAAGGAAGCCAAAATTATCAATTGATCTCAATCAACCTGCACCAAAGAAAAGTCACGAGGAATATTCAATAGGAACAAGGGATGAATTAAAACAAGAAAATAAAAAATTGCACATAGCCATCAAAAATTTGAAACAAGAGAAGCTAGCTCTTGAACTCTGGAATACCAAGTTACGGGAAAAGGTGCAGAAGCTGAAGACAAAGAACAAAAATCAACATGAACTGTCTAAGAAGGTGAGAAAGATGAATATCAAGTTGTATTGGAATAATGTGGTTCTCAAAACTAAGTTGAAACAAAAGCAGACCAAAGGTCCCTTGTAGTGTCCCCAAGGCCGAGCCCCGTTGTAAACCGTGTTTTGAAAGAAATTGTAATTATGTTTTATAGGCTGGTGAGCCAAGTTCTTATAATTGGGAGACTTATGTGGTGTTAGGCCAGAGAGCCTAAGTGTTGAAGGCCAGGGGCCTGCTGTTGTATATGTAATCATGCAAAACAATTAATAAATATAAACACCGCCGGGTGCAAACCGACCAAGATGAATGAGTGATGGGGGACTGAGCGTCCACGGTGTGGGCAAGGGATTAGGGGCTGGAAGGTGGGAAAAAGGAGCTGAGTGTTGAGCCTAGGGGATAGGCCTAGGGGGCTTAGGCCTGGAATAATATTTTAATATTATTTCCAAAAAGAGCCATGTGCATATTATTTTATCCTAAGTTCATGGCAAGGGAGGGAACGTGCAAAGGGGATGCACGCTGTGGAACACATGCAGTTCCCAGGGTGACAAGTGTCAACCCTGGTGCATGCAAATATAATCACCAAAATGAACTGCGTGAGGGGCTTCTCCATTCGGACCCGAACCTCTGAGCATGGAACCGGTACGACCTCTGCAAGATTACCCTGGTTCATCCCTAAAAATGAAAAAAGTCTGTGTTGAATTCTGAAATACCCTGGTACAACTCTTGTCTGAACAGTTAGAACCTGTGTGGATCCTACATGGATTGTTTGTCACGCGTTCCTGAGAATCGAGCGTGAGTCTATCCCGTGTTGTCGGATTGAGGAATAAGAAGTGACCTGCCATTGTGGAACCAGTTAGAAAGCCCGTGTTTGTTTTCCCGATTGGTTGTTGTGGCCACGCAGTGCTGGTCTGCGCGTGGCATACTGGCCAGAGTAAGCCTGTGCTGAGCTTGTTTATGACCTCTCTCCAGGTGAGGGAGGTGGTTGATGTTGGAAGAGGTAGGTTGTCAGGCCTGCGAGCAACTCTTTCCAGGTGAAAGAGTTTGCTGGGAAGTGTTTTCTTCCAGAGAGTGTCTAGCACCAGCTACGGGCTCTGAGACTTCCTGATCCGGCCTGTTGCCGAGACCAAGAAGGGGAGGTTAGCACCGATGGACTGTGCGTGTGAAGGTGTATACTCTCGGGCAGAACAAGCATGTGGGGAATGAGGGTCTGGTAGTAGTGGGCGTAAGATGGCATCTCTGGGAAGAATCCTTCCAGATATTTCTGTGATGTCTTCCCTGTAACCTCAGCCTAGCCTAGGATTCCTTGCCTTGGGGTGGAGCTCGGTCCCAGCTCAGGGGTGACCCACTGTTGAGTTGATGAATAGTGTGGTCTAAGGCTGGGAGGTTCGTGGAAGGCCTGCACTTGGTTGGTGATTTCTACAGCTGTTAACAGATAATTATTTGAATTATGCTTGATCATGTGGTGTATGACTGTGCTGTTTATGTATCATGTTTCCCGCTGTGTAAATGAAATTATTGTTAAATGCTATGGATTGTTAATCATAGCAGTAAAATTATATGTTTTTACTCTGGAATTTAAATGTGTTTAATTGTGTTAAATGCATGTGGTTATATTGGCCTGTGATTATTATTAAAAGTGTGTACAAATCGGTTTCAGAGCGCGAGTAAGCTCTGAACTGTAAAAAGGGTACACTACATCCCTCTTCTGCTCCACAGTGAAGATCTCCAAGCTACATCAACATACAGTTTTGATTTTTGTCAACAAGAATGATACTTGTAGATATACCTGCATTAAATAATTTGGAAATTTTGAATTTGTTTCCAAGGGCAATACACATGCTGGTAAATTTGCAGCTAAAGGAAGAATATAAAGGTGCAACTTGTGCAATACCGGAGGAAGCTTTATTGGCATATTTTGGTAATCTTTTTCAGCAAGATGTTGAGGCAATTCGAGCAACTAAGGTCCCATTTGCAACAATATTTTTTATCATTTCCTTATGCAAGTTCAAAGACCCGGCTCAGCAAGCAGTTGTAACAGCCCTACTTTATAGGATCTTAATATCTTTTGAGATCAAGACTAGTCAAATGTCAAGTAATCTGCCTAATGACTAGGTTCTTTAGATTCGAATGCAATGAATATATTATAATGTATTTCCTTGGTGTTAGCCTCGAATCAGGATCATATCAAAACCACATCTAGATAATAGGATCTATTGAAACCATTGTTGGTGTATAAAAAGGAGATATGTTGACAGAATTGGGTGTGGGTATGGTGGTATTGGCATACTCTGCTTCTGATTGTAAAGCTGGAAACTTGTTTCATTTTGCACTTAATGGAAAAGGCTATCTGATGGTTAGACTATATCTTATTTTGTTTAATTCTTTCTCTTCTTACTTGAATGCATGTTTATCTTTTGGAAGCATTTTATATATCTTGTTATGTTTGTAAGGAAGTGAAGATTTTATTGAATGCTTGCTCATTACAGGACTTGTTTTTAAGTACATTATTCTTGTTTTTTGAATGATATTTAGGATCATGAATTTTCCTATGTGAGTGAACTAATTGTAATCCTACATATTTCTTTCTTTTTATGATAAACTCCTTTATCTGGCTCAATATCAAATTGACTACCATTGACTAAGCAAGTGTGATAGGAATTTGATTTTGTGATCATAGATTGATATTGTCCTTTTCATCCATTACTTGACCCATAAACTTGTTTCAAAACCCAAAATAGGCTTATAATCATAAACCATTGCAATAACTGAGGTGCCCTAGCTTTCCCTTTAGCAGTCAAGTGCAACTTTAGGGACTAACACCACCATTTCTTAGCTTAATTTTGAATCAAATTGCTTGATTCTAAAGGGAAGACATAGAACTCTAGCCCACTATCTCTCTAGGATCAATAGGCAAATCCTAGGGAGATCTCAATATCCACCCGTGATATTTTATCCATAAAAAAACTATCAAATCCACTATGCAAGAATATTTGATTCTTCTCTAGTTCAGAATCCCTTTCCTATTATCCTCTATTTTCATTTGCTTGATTTCTTCCCTGGTACTCTCTCAGAGGTTGCATCCCTCAGATCCGACTAGAATTGAGACAAATCTCTCTTTTTCAAAAATTCTACAAGGTGTCGTTTGTTGCACTATTAGTGACACGCGACTAGTTGTTTGTTGTAGGTTATTTGACCTTTGATTCTCCCTATAAACTTTGAATGATTGGTCTATGCCTTTGGATATTGTCTTTGATTGAGTCATTTTGTCACACCTTTTGTCTTTGATTTTGGTTTGAAGTGTGTTTTTCTAGTGATCCATTGAAGTTGTGCAGTGCACCCAACATATATGTTTATATCTAATAGTGTCCAATATCGATTGCATTTTATTTGTTTACCCTCTTGTGATTACTCAAGTAAGATTGTTTGGTATCACTGACAAAAGGTACATTAGACCCCACATTGGATCCAAGGTTTGGGGTACAAAATGAAAGTTGATCGATTGTCACTATTTTCCCTTGATGAGGGAAGTGTAAGACCTTAAAGATAGATGAGACAACTACAATCATCTCGTAGAACCAAGTGCACCTGAGTAAAAAAATTGTACTCAAAAGGTGTATCGACGATCTCCACAATAACATAAACAGTCTTACCACCTAACGCAATGGGTAAGGCGGTGATTATCCAATGTGGATGGAACATATTTCCATCGAATGATTTCAACAATGTTGCAAATGAATCAATATTTGGAGATTCTAGGGCCTTCCAACATGACATAGAAATAATACAAGTCTAGTATCCTTCATCAATCACAGTGCGAAAGATATTTCTCCCCATCGATCTCACTTTAATTTGGAGGGAAATTTGATGGGAGAGCCTATGATTAAACTGATCAAAATCAAAGGTTATAAAACTCGACTCCGAGGGATTGACCTTGCATATAACAAATAACAAATATTTTTGTTGTACTGGGCAACTTTGGAGAACTTTGAGTGCAGACATGGTGCATGGGCCAAGTCTTCCATAATACAGTAGTTGTGGGTAGCCTGTGTATTCAGGTTATGTGTTGTTCGTCGAATAATGCCCTTCGGGGGGTGAAGTGATGTGTCAAAGAATGTCTTCTCAATCTAAAGAGAGCCACCAGTCTGGGATGAAGATGTTGGCTCATGCACAACAATAGTAGGCTCGAAATTTTCATAGTTATTTGCTCGCGTATGCAAATTGATTCTCTGGTCACACATGAAAATGGAAGCATTCAAGGATGAACCCTCATGCTAAGGGGTACCTACCGTGCCCCCTTGCGGAGGGGTAGGATTTTTTGCAACCATGTGTCGAGGTTGATGGGGGGAATGATGAGTTAGGACAAAAGGATGTTGGGGGGGCCTTTGTTGAGACAAAAATCGATGGACCTCATCCTTCCGAGGACACTAATGAGTAGGGTGGTACTCCCCACATATCATGCAAGGGAATCAACTCCTATTCTTATATTTTNCCCCCCCCCCCTGAATGCTTTGGGCGAGAGCACTCCCTGACTCAATATTATAGTTCTTCTTTTTGTCCCTCTTCTTTTTCCCTCTAGGTTGTTGAGGATTCTTCAGTTGTGTGGATTGCAACGAATTCACCTCGAAGGTTTGAGTGGGGACCATAGAAATTTGAGCACAAGAACCAATAGCTGATGGGTGTGACAAAATGGGCATGTGACCCATCTAGTTGACTAACTGGCCCACAGAGGCATGGGATACAGAACCCATCACACCATCGGCGTGGGGTCCTAGGTTTGGCTTCTTGGGATCTATTGATGACCTAAGAACATGTGGGATAATATCACATAGAGTACTCAATTGAGATTAAATCAAATTTAAGTGTTGGCCACGCATAATGGTGTGATATTTGGTAGTTTCCCCAACCATAGTTATGTCTTTGGCAATGGGTGGTAGGAGGGACTTTGTAAACCATTACATTAGGATTTTGTCTAGAATCTGGTTCTTGATCATCCTACGTCTTCGCCTCCAATCATGTATATGATCAAAGATGTGGATGGAGGTATCATATCACAGAGACATCAAGAGCTCTGTTCCAATATCATACTAGATGGGCAATCGGTAATGTGTCAAAAACGCCATTGCCAAGTCGTTAAAACTTTTAAAGGAAGCACCTTGTAACTCAATATAACATTTTGCAAAACTTCCAGTCGAGGATATTTGGGAAAGACATAACCTCACACCATCATCCATCAAGGAATTGTATGAGCACCACAAATGATATGTCATGATGTGCGTGGAGGAGTCTTCTCCCGAATTTCTATCGAACTTGGGCATGTCTGATGGTAGCTTAAAAATCCTGAGTGGCCATGAAGGGTTATGGATGATAGGGTCATTTGTCAGACACAACAAGTTCAGTAACTCTAATGTTGCAAGGAAAGGTAACGATTTATGAGCAAATGAATACTAGGAGGAAGACGGAGTTCTTGACGTCCTAAATGAACCTTGCTAATCCATATTTAGGAGCGGAACGAACTGATTAACAGACCGAATACAATAAACACAAAGATATGAAGAATAACACAAATATCCACTGAACAATATCTTCTATTCAATAATGAAATAGGTTAAAACTGTAAAACTGCAGAACTGAAACACTTGCTCAAATGGTGGTAGCTATCTCTAAGAAGAGATGTGGTTGCTACGCACATCCATCTGACCATAATGGATTACAATGAGGCTCTAGAGGCCTTTTTGATATTACTCTTGAATGCCAAAACCATAGACATCCAAAAACCTAACCCTAGAAGGTGAAACACCAAAAGTCATGTGGGCCCTATGGGTAAGTTGGTGTAATTTGGTACCTCAACTTCCCAGGGTCATAACTTTTTCATACGACCTATGTTTTAGGCGCGTGATAGCCCATTGGAAAGGTATTTCAAAGAGCTACACAATCTGTCATCAAACTCTGACTCTGTCTATAGTTTGATTGTGGCAAGCCAAAAAAACAACGTTTAGGGCCCCAAAACGGCCCTGGAAGTACAATAAGATGTGTTGACATGAAAACATACAAAATAAGCCAGTTGGATTAGGAAAGAGGCCACCCGTATCCACTTGGAGTATGTGTGGGGCTTTAGACAGCCCCAGAAGTGTAGAACCCACAATTACAAATCACTACAGAAGAATGTGTTGAACAAAAAACGAACATGAGGAGCTAGTTGGAATAGGTGGGTGGCCACCAATATCCACCTGGATCAATCCTCCCCCCTTACGAAAAAATTGTCTCCATTGCGTTGAGTTCCCTCATCAGGTGAGGAAACTTCTTTTGGATTTGGCTCCGGGTGAGCCACTTGCCTTGGTGTAGGATTTGCCTTGCCTTGACAACCCAATAAAGCTGGATTTGTTGCTGGCAAGTGCCCTTAACCTGTCTATCCACTATCTGATCAGTGGATGTTTGTTCCATGCAGTCATGGTTGAGCTCTGTCGGTGTCAGTTGTTCTGCGATCCAATAATGGTGGAAAATATGCTGAAGGAGGTCCACTTTGAATATTGGATGCACGCCAAGGAAGGGTGGAGTGTTGAGCTCAAAAGAATTGCTACCCACAGCCTTGGTGATAGTGTAATGCCCATAACGAAGTGGGTGAAGCTTCCGATGGGACCCGGTGAGATGCTCCTTCTGGAAATGTAACCAGACTTTGTCACCAACCTGAAACTAGTGTGGTACCCTATGCTAATCATGGCGCTGCATGTACTTAGTGGTGGATTTCTGCAAAATCTCCTAGACCTGTTGGCAGATGTGTTAAATCTGCTCAATGAATCATGTGGATTTTTCGATCGCAAAATGATCAAGGGAAGAGTCTGTATGTGCGGTGGCAAGAGGAATTGCAACATCAATGGGTCCCAAGGGTTGGAATCCCAAACCCACCTGAAATAGGCTATGGCCAGTGGAACTATGGAGAGCCTTGTTGTAACTGTGTTGGACATATGGGAGACTCTCGTCCCATGTATGTGGATGCTTAGAATTGTACATTCATAGGATGTGCACAGTCATCTGATTGACAACCTCTGTTTGGCCATTGGTTTGGGGGTGGAAAGAAATGGATTTTGTGAGCTTGGTGTCCAACAGAGACCAGAGACTCGACCAAAATGTGTTGAGGAACATGTTGTCTTGGTCGGAGATGATGGTCTGTGGTATCCCAAAGTGGACCCAATCTCATTAAAAGAAGAGCTTAGTAGTATCTTCTACTGTGAAATTATTCTTACAGGCTGTGAGGATGGCCATCTTCGAAAACCGATCAACGACCACAAACACACAGTCATTTCCTTGCTTGGTGGATGACAAGCCAGACATATAATCCATTGATATGGATTCCCAAGGCTTCTCGGGAATAGGAAGAGGGGTGTATAAGCCTTGCTTCTTGATGGCGGGCTTGGAAATGGCAAAGGCAGTGCAAGATCTGATATACTTGCTAACGTCTTGTCAAAATTTTGTCCAATAAAAATGTTTCTAAAGAACGACCACAATTTTCTCTACGCCAAAATGTCCTGCCACTAGACTATAGTGGGCTTCCCAAATAAGCTTTGCATGCTTGCTTGCAGGAACACAGAGATAGCCCAGGTGGCATAAGAGTTTGTCCTGAATGTGAAAATCGGTGACAGTTGCGCTCATACCCAAGAGCTGATAGGTGGTGGAGAAGTTCAGATCTTGTTGATAAAGTTGGGGCCACTCAGATGCTTCATGTCCACAGGAATGGAGCATAGTGGTGAGTGTAGCCACTGGATGCTGACTGAGGCAGTCAGAGAAATGATTGGAGATACATATCTTATACTTTATGTTGAGATGGAACTGCTGCAAGTAGGTGGACCACTTTTGATGGCGATCGTTCAACAATTTCCCCTGTGTCTGTTTGAACTACAGAGGCTTGTGATCCGTGTGTATGATCGTTTTTTTCCCCATAATGTAATGTTTCCATTGATCACAGGCTTGTACAATGGAATAAATTTCCTTGTCATAGGTGGGGTATTTTTGAATAGTATCAAAGAGTGTCTCACTATGGTATCCCACCAAATGCTCATGTTGAGTGAGAACTGCGCCCACAACATAGTCAGATGTATCAGTCTCAATCTCGAATGGTTGTTGCAGATCGGGAAAGGAGAGTACTGGATTTGAGCACAAGCGATGCTTCAGATTATCGAATGCTCATTGTTTCTCCTTCCCCACATGAATTTGGCCCTACCATCACCCTTGGTCCCTTGGATGAGATCCCATGCAATATGGGAGAATCCTAACATGAAGCGTCGGTAGAAGTTGGCTAGTCCCAAAAAGCTCAGAAGCTCGGTCAGTGTGGTTGGGGCTGGCCAGTCATGGATGACTTGAATCTTAGCTAGATCAACATGTACCCCATGCTCATCAACAATGTAGCCCAAGTATTGGACCTTGTTCATGCCAAAAGAGCATTTTTCCAAGTTAGCATAAAGCTTGTGATGTCGCAGAGTGCTCAAAACCTGGTGAATATGCCGCATGTGTTCCTCCCATGTTTTGTTGAAGATGAGGATGTCATCCAAATATACTAGCACAAAGGAGTTGGTGAAGGGTCTCAATACATCATCCATCAACCTCATGAAAGTGGTTGGTGCATTTGATAAGCCAAAGGGAATGACTAGACATTCATAGAGACCTTCTCTATACTTGAAGGTTGTCTTCCATACATCAATTGGTTCGATGGGAACCTGGTGGTAGCCAGACTTTAGGTCAAGCTTGCTAAAGAACTTTTCCCCCTTGAGTTGGTCAAGAAGGTCATCAATTTTGGGAATGGGGTAGCGGTTCCTAACTGTGATTTTGTTTAAGGCTATGTAATCAATGTAGAGTCGCCAAGTCTCGTCCTTCTTCTGCACCAGTACAATCGGGCTTCCGCAAGGGGAGGATTTGGGTCTGATGTGCCCCTTTTGAAGAAGCTCTCGGATCTAACGTCTGATTTCCTCATTTTCCATCAGTGAGCACTGATAGACTGGTCCATTAGGTAAAGGTGCGTAGAGGATCAGATCAATTCGATGCTTGACTTGGCAATGTGTCGGTACCCCTATAGGTGAGGAGAAGATGTCTTTGTATTCTTCCACGATCCTGTCCACTTGCTTCTATTGCAAAGAGAGGCATTGTGTAGAGGCCACTAGTGAGGCAGCGACCTTCTACTTACTGTGAGCACAGATCACAAAGAAGACAAACTTCCCGATCTATGAAATGACCTCACTGCATTGCTTAACAGAGATTAAAGAAATAATACTAGGCGACGCTACCTCTGGGATCCTGCACAATTTTATACCCAAAGTAATAATAACACTGTGGGGCCTAGACTCATACACAACATGATGCTTCCAAAAATATGGTTGTCCTAAAAAAACATCACAAACTTCAAGGGGAGCAATATCACACAGTACCTCATCTTTGAAAGGCTTGATGTCATAGGGCAGACGTCACTATTGGATGACATGGAGATCTCTTCCTTGGAAAAGCCAGCTGATGGTGTAGGGTTGCAGGTATGATGTCATTGGCAGGTCTAGCTACTTGACGACCTCTACTGAAATCAAGTTCTTCTGACTACCGTTATCGACAATGAAATGAAGCAGAGTCCCTTTTACCCACATATGTGAATGAAAGAGGTGATCCCCTTCCTCTGGTTCTTCTGGTTCACTTGGCCAGACTTTGGTGGTAGTGACAGTGGCACTGGTTTCAACATCAATAATCGATAATCAGAATCGGCCTCTGACTCAGAAGCCTTCAGCTCAGCCACAAGGGATTGCTTGGAGCGGCATTCTTCGGTGTTGTGCCAAGGACTTTTATGGTACTCACACCATTTTCTCGTGTCCTTCTTCATCTTTTCATTGCCCTTCTTATGTTGCGGCTTGGACTGGTTGTCCTAAGGGTGGCTATCTTGACTTGGTCCCTTGCTATGTGGGTTGGGGCTGCCTTTTCCCTACTTCGGCTGTGAGGGGTTTGCAGATCCAAACTCTCGCCTTTTCTACTTAAATTTTTGCTCGATCTTGACAACGTATCTATAAGATGTGCCCAATGAGGCAATGTCCAGGAACTCCATTTTTGTTTGAATGTATCTATGCAAACAGACGTGGTATTTGAGCACCATAATATTCTCAAAGTATTTGATACCCAATTTGGTGCGTAGGGTATGGAAAATATTGGTGAAATCTGGTACTGTCTGGTCCCTTTCTTCACGTAGGGTGGTCCATCTGGTGTACTAGTCCTCGTAGCTTCTAATAGGGTAGTATTGTTCTTTAATGGCATCCTAGAAGGAATCCCATGTAGGGGCCACAACAAACATTGTAGATTCCTCCATGACCCTTTGCTTAGAGTAAGTATCCCACCAGTCTTTAACATGGGGAACAACCTTGAGGAGTGCAAAAGTGATCTTTTCCTTATCGGAAAAATTATGGACCGAAAAATATCCTTCGAGCAGATTCAAACATTTATCTACAAAATTTGCATATATCAGTCCTTCAAATAATGGAATATCAAAATTTACCTGTACCTTGAAGGGGGTTGCATTGCCACTTAATGAAGATGCTTCTCCTGTGGGCAACCGTCGAAGGATCTGCGCGAAGTTATCCATTATTCCATTCCTTTTTTCGTGTGAGGGCTTCCTCGAGCAACATTTTAATAGGATCTCCTACTCCAACATCTTTATTTTCTTCCCCCATGGGTTGTTGTCGAGCTCAACGTGGCTAATCTTGTAATGGCTTGATTGGTTCGAGTCCCAACTTCTTGTACCCAGAGCTTGTCAGGGACATGCACGAAGAAAAATAAATGAAGAGCAGAGTGCTCTGATACCACTGATCTGGATTTAGGATCGAAGTGAACTGATTAACAGAATGAATACAATAAACATAGAGATATAAAGAATAACACAAATATCCAGTGAACAATATCTTTTATTAAATAAAGAAATAAGTTGAACGTGTAAAACCGGATAAATGAAGCACTTGCTCGAATGGTGGTAGCTATCTCTGAGAAGAGATGTGGCTGCTACGTGCATCCGTCTGAGCATAATGGATTACAATGAGGCTCCAGAGGCCTGTTTGATATTACTTATGAATTCCAAAACCCTAGACATCCAAAAACCTAACCCTAGAAGGTGAAACGCCAAAATTCATGTGGGCCCTATGGGTAAGTTGGTGTAATTTGGTACCTCAACTTCCAAGGGTCGTAACTTTTGCATACGACCTTTGTTTTAGGCGTGTGATAGCCCGTTGGAAAGGTCTTTCAGAGAAATACACATTCTTCCATCAAATTCCAACTTTGTTTATAGTTTGACTGTGGCAATTCAAAAAAATGACGTTTAGCGCCCCAAAATGGCTCTGGAAGTACAACAAGATGTGATGACATGAAAACATACAAAATAAGCTAGTTAGATTAGGCGAGAGGCCACCCGTATCCACCTGAAGAATGTTTGGGGCTTCAGATAGCCCCAGAAGTGTAGAAACTACAATTACAAAGCAGTACAGAAGAACATGTTGAACAAAAAACATATACGAGGAGCCAGTTGGAATAGGTGGGTGGCCACCAATATCCATCTGGATCACTTGCGGTCCCCCTACCTTTGTACTACCAGAGGGATGAGGTGTTATAGAAGAGTGAGTGCCCCCAGGGATGGTGGCACTTCCAGGAGCATGGCTACTCCTAGGACTAGATGTACCCCCGAGGGGGTTGCCCCTAGGGGTAGGTGTAGACCTTAAAGGAAATGTGTTCCCGTGACTAGTCCCAGTGAAGAACCCCCCAAGACCAGAGGTATCAATAAAGGGAAAGCCTCCCCATTATGTAAATTTACCCCCAAGGGACGTGCCCCCAGGGAAAGGTTTTCTAACCCATGGGAAATTAAACCCTCCCGACGTATTGTTGCCCCTGACCTCACTAGAGACAACCCCAAAACCACTAGGAATATTTCATCCAAAATGTAAACCAACACCTGATAATTTTGGTGGATCATAGAAATGGTTATGGAGGTGGAAGGAATTCCACTCCCCATGCTGAAACCAAGGCTCGACGCCCCATTGGAAGAAGATCTAGTTGTGGGCATCAAAATTGATGGGATGGGCATATGAATGTTAGGTAAACTAATGAATGGAAAAGAATACACGAGCGATGTCCCCCAAATAGACAAACCCATAGAAAAATGCATAGATGGTGTGGGTCCAATGGTGCTCAGGAAGGGTAATGTGGACATCACAGGGATGCCCCCAGTCCCACTCATGGATGGGCTTAATGGCTTAAAGACATTGGATGAAACACTTGGGCCTGACATAGTGTAAGGATTGTTAAATAAAGAAAAAGGTTCACTAAAAATCTCCCTTACCTGGATAAGTAAGGGTGCTTTAGGATTAGTCAAAGGAGGGTTAAAGTTTGGTGTAGGAATTTCGAGAACAACTTCCACTTCAACCATACTAGTCTCCTCAAACCAAAGATAAGAATCTTTGAATTTGCGGTCACTTATCTCGCGTCGTTTGAGAGTTTATTGTACCTCCATGATTGGCTCTAATCCTAATAATCGACATGAACAACATGGTGATTCAGCCACGATAAAAACAATATGTGCAAATCAAAACAAAATTCAACCTAAGGCTGACATAGATATGGAATCAAAGAGCACACCCTTAACAAATCTAAGATGTAACACACCCAACCCTTTTAAATAACTTTAAAGGGAATGGGGTATTAAAATTTTACTTCTCTTAACCATCTCAAAATATCTCTTTGAAAACACTATCATCTTTTGGTCGTCAAAATCTTTCCAACTATTGTAATTTCGCTCAAAACTGAGCTCTAGATCGAAAGTTATGGCCTTTCAAAGTTCTCAGGTTTTTATCGGCCAAGGCCCACCTCATTTCCACATGGAAATCCACGTGGTTCCCTATCACTCACACAATCTGACGTGGAATTGATGTGGCGTGTGCTACCTGGCCCATCGAGCCCTCTAAATTAACTGCTCACTCAAGTAGATCTAACCATTCTCAGAGTTGAGTAATCTATGGCTCTAATTATTTTGGAGTCTCTATTAACACGATGGTTAACTCACGCCTTCTCTATCTTGTACCAGGGAATCAAGGGACCCAGGGTTCAGCTCCAAGAGCACACCAACAAGCCCTGACTACTGGCCCTTTCGGCAACACCTGTGAAGCAGATGCAGTCTCACCCGAAGCAGTTATGAGGGGGTTGCAGGACATAGATGTGTACAACCAAGGGGAATATCAAGTGGATCTAACACAAGAACAGCATAGCATTCATATATCACTTATCAACTTAGATATATCCTACACATCTACTCATCATATCTAAAGCAGTAATGCAATCACAGTATATCAATGACAGAGATAGAAGATCAATCACACACAACACAAAATATGCATGGTTCACCCTCTCTCTAGGGCTACGTCCACATAACTGTGCTATAATATATTGAGGTAAAGCATACAGTTCTTGTCTACGCTCTTAGCTAGCATGTCTTCTCTCCTCCTCTCTTTCTCTCCCCTCCCTGCGCACCCAGCTGCAGGGTTGATCTTCGCACTGAGCTGAAGATCTTACAATCCAGAAGGCTCTTGTACTCAACACTTCTCTCTCACACAATACTCCTCTCTCAACCACTCGATACCAATAGCAACAATAACAACATTATCTTACCAACCCAAAGTACCAACCCAACCTAGGCCCTTTAGACCTTTATTTATACATTACAATAGCTCACCGACATCCTTAGGCCAAAACCTAGGTGTCCAAAACCCTAGATACCAAAACCCTAGGTGTCTAAAACCCTAGGTCAACTTGACAAATATTTTCAGGGCTTCACCAGCCTGTCTTTCCTTCCTTTTCACACGGTGCTCCAAAGCATCCATCGATAGCTTTTTCCTCTTGCTGAGTTGTCCGCGATCCTTCTTCGTTGCTAACTTGTCATTCTCGATCTCTTCTTCCAACAGCTTGCTTTCTCGGGCTTCGCTCCATATTTTCTTCTCTTTTGCTCACTTCAACCCAATAATAGTCATTGTGTCTTCCATGAAGTCCGCTTGCTCCCTTCTTTTTTTTAATCTTCGCTTGCTCCCATAAACAAGGGCCAACAGGTCCCTAACACTCACCAGTGACTCGTCCCAAGGCACTTTAGATCTGAGCTTCCTGTTTTACTTCGACTCCAGACTGCGCAGTGTAGCCTCTGCTTTCTGCTTCATGCCTCCTTTTCATCCTTTGTGCAAACTGTCTTTTCTTTGTCTGATACCCAGTTTCAACTGCACCTGGTACCTAGACCCTTTTCTTCATGCTTTCATTAAGAGTTGCGAGGCAGTTGGTTGTCGTAGTACGACTTCAACCGACTCCCATTCACTAATCCTTCCTTCCACTCTCCATTCAACGTTTTCAGTTGTGTAGCTCCTCCTTCTGTATTATAAATGATCTCGTATGGCCCTAGCCAATGCGTTTTAAACTTCTCAGGATGTTTTATGAACTTGTTGTCATAGACCAACACTAGGTCTCCTTGTTTGAATGCCTTCTTCTTCATGTGCCTATCATTATAGGCCTTTTCTCTTTCCTTCTGAACCTGCTGATGGAATCCTGCAATGAATCTATCTTCTTCCAATTCAGCCAACTGTGCAAGCCTCTCTTGAACAGTGCCAGGGTCATCCATAACTGAAAAGGCAGCAATTCTTAGGCTTGGTACCAAATATTCCATTGGAACAACAGCTTCAAGACCATATACCAACTTAAAAGGGGTTTGCATTGTTAGCTTCTTGCAAGTGGTTCTATAGGCCCATAACACTGTTGGTACTCTTAAATCCCAATCATCTATGTTCACACAACAAATCTTGGTTAGTGTTGTTTCCAAAATCTTGTTGAATGCTTCAACTGTCCCATTTGCTTCTGGATGGTACAGTGTGCTCTTCTGATGGTGGACTGCAAATTCTTCAGTCAGGGCTTCAACTGTCTTATTGATGAAATGTGTTCCTTGATCACTCATAAGGATCTTTGGGCATCCAAACCTGGTTATGATGTCATCAAATATGAAGCGCACAATTGTAGTTGCACTACAGGCCTTGCCTGCTCTTGCTTTGACCCATTTGGTCAAGTACTTTGTTGTTGTAATTATGTACCTTGCTCTTGTGCGCTTTCCTGGTGGGTTTATAGGTCCAACAAAGTCAATGGCCCATTTCTCAAATGCTTGTAGGGTCAGTTGTGGTGCCAATGGAATTTCGTCTCTTCTGGATGGTTTCCCGACTCTTTGGCATACATCACAGGCTCTGGAATAGTCCTTAGCATCTCTGTGTAAAGTAGGCCACCAAAGGCCAACTCTAAGAACCTTCTGCACAGTTTCTTTCCCTGCATAATGTCCTCATGTGATGCCTTCATGAGCTTCTGCGAGGATCAGCAGTCGTTCTGCCTCCATAACACACCTTCTTAATATCTTATCCGATCCCATCTTGTATAGATGTCCAACTATAAGTGAGAAATATATAGCACACTACTAGTTGTTTCTTCTGCAGAATTGTGTACTCACTACGTGTCATTCCTGTTGAGAGGAACTGGACTATCTCTGCGAAGTGGTCATCGATATTTCTAATGGCTAGTAGTTGTGCATCCAGTAGTGTATCTTCCAAATTAGTGGGCTCTTCTCCATGTTCCAACCTTAATAAGAGGTCATGACCCTTGTTCATTCTCCCTGGCTTTACTATGATCTCAAAATCACATTCTTGAAACAATAGAAGCCATCTACATATTCTCCCTCCCAACACTAGCTTGTTGACTAGGTCTTTCAGGGCAGAGTGATCAGTAAACATTTTAAAGTGTCCTCCCAACAAATAGTGGTGAAATTTCTGCAGTGCATACACCATGGCTAATCCCTCTCTTTCAGTAGTGGTATAATTAATCTCAGTTGTGGATAGCTTCCTGCTAGAAAAGGCTAATGGGTGATCAATGTCTCATGTTCCTAGTTGTGCTAACACAGCTCCCAATGCAATGGATGATGCATCGACATGCACATGAAACTGTTTGCTCCAATCTGGGAAAACCAGAATAGGCACAGTAACCATCTTCTGTTTCAGTGTGTCGAAGCTCTATTGACATTTTGTTGTCCAATTAAATTGAAAGACCTTCTTCAAAAGCTTCTCCATGGGTGCTATAATCTGGGCATATCATTTGATGAACTTTCTGTAATAGCCAGTATGTCCCAGTGTAGTACATAGTTGTTTGACTGACATAGGAGGGTGTAGATCAACTATAATGGTGATCTTGGATGGATCAACCAGCAATCCCTGCTTGCATACAATATGACCTAACAATACTCCAAATGGTGAGAAGAAGATGCACTTCTTCAGATTCAAAGCAATTTGACACTGCCTGCATTTATCCAACATTAGCCTTAGACATTCAATGTGATTTTTCAATAAGCTAAAAACAGTCCAATCATCAAAGTATGCTTCTAAAAATTTATGCAGAAATTCCTTGAATATTTCGACCACCACCCTGGAAAACATGGTCGGGGCATTCTTCAATCTGAATGGCATCACTGTATATTGGTAGGATCCCCATTCTATTGCAAATGTGGTCTTATGGTGGTCTTCCTTGGTAATTCGGATCTGATGGTATCCTGAAAATCCATCTGTAAAAGAATATATTTCCTGGCCTCCCACATTATCTAACACTTCGTTTGTGAATGGTGTAGGGAAAGGGTCATGCAAACAAGAATCATTCAACTTTCTGAGATCTACGCATATCCTGGTTTCTCCTGTTTTCTTGTCTTGCACCACCATAGGGCTTATCCACTATGACTCTTCGACAGGTTCTATAATTCCTGCTTCCGACATTCTGTCAAGCTCAATCTTCACTTTTTCCTTGTATTTGGGGTTCAGTCTGTAGGGTCTTTGTTTGACTTGTCTTGCATCTAGTTTCAAAGGGATCCTCATCTCACCCACAGGCCCTTTGATTCCCTTCATATCAGTGAACTTGGTCGGAAACAAGTCATGATACTCGTGCAACAACTCAGTAATCTTGTCAGTGGTAGCAACATCCCAATAATCTCCAATGTTTGCAAACTTTGGTGTCTGCTCTGTTCCAATATTGACTTTCTTAATCTTGATTGGTTGTCCAATGAATGGTAGCTCAACTCCTGGTCCTTCCACATCTCTCTGGCCCTCTGTTTCTACAATGTTCACCTTCCTCGAGTCATCGTCTTCATCGACATTGATGTTGTAACAGCCCTGCAATTTCTGGAGAGGCACAGTCCATTCGTCCTCTTCCTGTTCTAAGGGAAGGATGGATACCTCCTCGAATACTTTTTGTCTCACAATCTGTAATGCTTGATCTACTGATGGATACGGACTTTCAAATAAGAAGGTGGTTACAAAGCTCTGAGTCATACCTTGCCAATCTGTAGTGATGAGGCGCAACTCTGCTTGAAGGTACTAGTTGATAGGTGTCGTGTCCAGTGTGTTGATGAATTTGTGTACCCACTATTCTTGCGGAATGTCACTACAGGCCTCTTCATAGCTTCGCACATGGTCCTTTGGGTAGCTTCGACCTGTGTAGCGAACTTCGCAGCCTTCTACTTGTGCTGAGAACCGCATTGTCATCAAAGTACGACATTGTGTCCAGTCTGTGATTTTACTTTTGTGCGTCCCCCACCATATTGTTGGTGTGGCTTTCAAGGCCTTGTCCATTGCCAACAACCTTTGTTGTGTTGGTACACTTGCTTCAAAGTCTGATAAGAAGGCTTCTAACGGATTCATACCATCAAATGTGGGTAAGTTACTTACTGTTGTGTTGATCCAGCGAACTTCTCTGGTTAATCTAGCCCATCTCCTTGTAGAGACCTCATACATATGGTTCTGCCAGTGCTCTAGTGCTTCTTCTGAGTCTAAAGAGAACACGTTGTCGCTTCGCCAGCTTAGATTCCCATCGGTTGTAGGATTAATGTAATCATGTTGTGTGGCTATTAGTTTATATATGTTTTCCAGTTCGTATGCGTAGTCTTCTTCTCTGATGGGCTCTATGTATCATTGACCTTCATCTGGATCTAAAGGTGCTATGACCCTGAGGCCATCACTTTCAAAATTCATATGTCTTTTCTTTAAGTCAACAACAGTAGAGTTATTGAAGGCCCAATCAATTCCTAACAGCATGGGGTATGGACAACTATCATCAACTATTTCAATTACCTCAAAATATGCAAATGTTCTTACTCCATCAATGTCCACAGGGACATGCTCCAATCTACCAAAAGGGCTCACAGCTTGCTAATTAGCCATCTTAAGCCTAATAGGGGAATAGATCAACTTCGATTTTCCCATTTGTGCCCAGGTTTGCTTCGTCATGACATTGACCTATGATCCTAAGTCGAGGACCACATAGTCTATCTCATACTCTCTTATTTGAGCATTCAAATGTAATTCCTTAATTGTCCTTATCTTCTTACCAATTTGGTGTACTGCCCTATTCAGTAAGGGATATATATTTCCTTGCTCATATTGTCTAATTAAATTTTGCAATTCTTGTTTAACGCTTTCATCTTGAATCAACTTAATAAAAGTATGTAAAAAGTCCATGAGCTTGCTTACCTCTTTTCCTTCTCTTGGCGAAGCAGACTGATCAAATGCGTGAGGCATTCCATACTCTCTTACTTCTGGTTTTGTCTTCAATGAAGAACCTTGGTCTCCTCTGAAATCTACTCTTGCTTCCTCAAATATTTGTCTTTCTTTCTTTGCATCAAAAGTTTGTGTCTTCTCTGTAGCTTTCCTTATTCCTAAATCTTTTGTAGTCTTCCCATGGGTCAGTCAGTCTTCTCCTGTAACAACGCCTTCTTTGGTTATAACAACGACTCTAGGGTCTTCTTTGCGAGGTTTAGCATGGATTTGTTGCACTTGCGGGTTCTGCTGAGCTCCTCATCTTTCCTAAAGCTTAGCTAGCAACACGGGACAATCTTCTATAACATGGTCAAACGAGCTACAGTAGTTGCAAGTGGTACAAGGGTTCTGACAATCCCTTGCAAGGTGTCCTGCTTGTGTGTAGTTATAACAAATGATCTGTCCTTGGCCTTGACTCATTCCTCCTCCTTGTCCTCTTCCTCTGAATCCACAGTGAGGGTTTAAGTTTCCTCTCCCAGGAGAGTTATATTGAGTAGTGTTTCCTTCTTGTTGTACCTCGCCTTGGATCTTATATATGTCTCTTGACCTTTCATGCATGAGATCGTAAGCCCTACAATCCATATCATTGTGTCCTACGGATTTACAGAATGTACAGTACAAATTTGTAGGTGTCTGAACATACTTTTGCATATAATAGCACTCACTAGTACAATGTATGTTTCTGCATACCTCGCACCAGGGTAAGGTGCCTTGCTTCAAGGGGCTCGGGGCTCCAGAAGCCAAGTATTCATTGAATAGGGGATAATGTTCCTTGTCATGGCCTTCTGATCTGCATCTGACACACTAGATGTCTTCTCTTTTATCTTTTCCCTTGTCTTTCTTCATATCTTCGACCTACAGAGACAAACTAGTTAGTTGACTCAAGATCTTACTCATACCTAAGCTGGATTCTCCCATAGGGGTTGATTATAGCTTCATGCCGATCTCCAATGCCTTAGCCTATGAAGCAATCTTCTGTTGCATCAGGGGAACTCTGATGTGTGGTAGAAGGGCATCAATCAACCATTCCTTGTTCTGTTTGTCTGGGATCTGAAAAGTCAATCGGTTTGTTAAGGTCTTGAATCTATGATCGAACTCCCAAACAGGTTCAACCACCTTCTACTTGATCTCTTTCAACTCTGTGATACATTGGGATTTTGACTTAGGTTTTTTGAATTCTGCAATCAACGCATACTTGATCTGATTCAATGGCTTAGGTTGTGCAAGTCCTTGGACAAGTTTCATGTACCAACTCAATGCGCAATCTCTGAGAGTTGTACTGAACTGATTTCTTTTGACAGCTTCATCTGTGACATTCTTAATGTTCCATACGGCTTCACATAGGAACCAGTGTTGATTAGGATCTTCAGATCCATCTCCCCTAAAGATAGGGAGTCTCATCTCATCTGTCATAGATCTTCCTAGGGTTCCTGACTGAATATGTGGTGGACTACTATTGACAGTGCTCTAGATGCTCTGGTGACTGGGATTACTCTGGTTGCTTAATACTGAACCAATAGGAAGGATAACAGTACTTACTTTGATGGTCTGTGCAGTTTCTAAGGTTTCAGGTTCTCCTCAGCGAAGCTCTGCAGCTTTTCCTTCCTCTGCCCTAGCAGGTTCTGAATGTTCTTCATCTATAAGATCTGCCTCTTCTCCGCTGTAGAAACCCATAGTTCTGCTTAAACAGGTTCACAAGATGAACTTCTCTGGATACTCTCCCAATGCGTGTATGTCCAGCTTCTGTGTCATTGTCGCTATCCAAATTTTTTAACATTAGCCTTTCTTGATCCAACCAATCTATTGCACCTTCAAGATGTTCTTCTCATGCAATAGCATCTTGATTCTCAGCTTCAGAAAATGCAAAAATTTTCCTTGAGGTCCATTGAAAAAATATCTCTCGGCTTGGCTATACGATTCTACTCTATCAACAACAAACTTTGTGATGTACCCTCCAATGGTGATATCAAACCAGTGGTCTACTGCTCGTGATACGGTGTTATCAACTCTTTTGACCTTCTTGATCAGCTCAGACGTCCAAACGACAAGAAGTCTAAATCGGATCTCGAACTGGGTATCTGCTAATCTAGCTAGCCACTCATATAGCTCTTGGTGGATTCCTCCAAAGAAGATCTCATGTATATCGGTAAAGATATATTTCTCCAACCAATCTTCTAAATTAAGAATAGGGTTCTTGTTCTGGGCTTCAGCGAAGTCCTTCTCTTGATCCTCTATCCACTTTTGAATCTTTGTCTTCGATGGAAACCACCTTGACATTCCCTCAAGAAGATTCATGTCCTGGCAACAGAACCATTTGTTGGCACAGGGGAAGAACTAGGGTTCAGCTCCAAGAGCGCACCAACAAGCCCTAACTACTGGCCCTTCCGGCAACACCTGCGAAGCAGATGCAATCTCACCTGAAGCAATTATGAGGGGGTTGCAGGACAAAGATGTCTACAACCAAGGGGAATATCAAGTGGATCTAACACAAGAACAACACAACATTCATATATCACTTATCAACTTAGATCTATCCTACACATCTACTCATCAGATCTAAAGCAGTAATGCAATCACAATATATCAATGACAGAGATAGAAGATCAATCACACACAACACAAAATATATGTGGTTCACCCTCTCTCTAGGGCTACGTCCACAGAACTGTGCTATAATATATTGAGGTAAAGCATACAGTTCTTGTCTGCGCTCTTATCTAGTAGATCTTCTCTTCTCCTCTCTTTCTCTCCCCTCCCTACGCACCTAGCTGCAGGGTTGATCTTTGCACCCAGCTGAAGATCTTACAATCCAGAAGGCTCTTGTAATCAACACTTCTCTCTCACACAATACTCCTCTCTCAACCACTCGATACCAACAACAACAATAACAACATTATCTTACCATCCCAAAGTACCAACCCAACCTAGGCCCTTTAGACCTCTATTTATACAGCCTGAGTGAACCTAATGGTTAAGAACATGTGTTTCCTCTTAAGAGGTCACAAGTTCAAATCCAAAGGGGGGTAGGGTATGTATACCTCTATAGACTTTACCAGTCAAATCGTTGGGTGGAGGGGGGTCCCTTGTCCCACAAACAACGGGGTCTCATACACCAATTTGGTGTGGCTTGGTCGTGACCTTAAAAATAGCTTATTATTATTATTATTATATTATTAATAGCTCACTGACAACCTTAGGCTGAAACCTAGGTGTCCAAAACCCTAGATACCAAAACCTTAGGTGTCTAAAACCCTAGGTCAACTTGACCCATATTTTTAGGGCTTTGCCAGCTTGTCTTTCCTTCCTTTTTGTGCAGTGCTCCAAAGCATCCATCGGTAGCTTTTTCCTCTTGCTGAGTTGTCTATGATCCTTCTTCCTTGCTGACTTGTCATTCTCGATCTCTTCTTCCAACAGCTTGCTTTCTCAGGCTTCGCTCCATCTTTTCTGCTCTTTTGCTCACTTCGACCCAATAACAATCACTGTGTCTTCCACGAAGTTCGCTTGCTCCCATAACCAAGGGCCAACACCCGTGAAAACCTATGATTGAGATTAAGTCTCTTCTTTCTCTGATCGATGACCCAGATAATCTCTTCGGAGTCTTACCTAAAATCTTCGGAGTGGCACTTCGAAACTTTCAGAGTTGTAGTTCGAACTCTCTTGAGTCAACTCTGAAAACGGTAAGCTCCAATACAACTGGATCCGCACTCATCCTGTTGAGTAATCAACTATTGACACACATCTTCATGTTGGTGCTCCTGGTCAGTGCCATCTTGCTCTTCCATCGTAATTAGTTAAGTGGGACCCCCCCAATGATCAATGATCGATGTTAAACTTTCCCACTTCCATATCTATGGTTCATACTCAACTTAGGAGTCTCTCCTTCAGATATTTTTCTACGACGCTTGAGGGTTCCCTTCGAAAGTTCCACTCTGAACAGTCCACTGCATCCAACGGTTCACATCTCTCCTTTATCATCTAACCTGATCGATGATTGTGATCTTTCCCAGATTAATATAGGATTTCACAGTGATATAACCACTGCTTTTGGGACTTATCCATTTCTTGAGTTCTTCAGAGCTTCAGTCCTAATTTGCAGGGGTTCGAAACCACTCTAAGGCCATTACAAATTATTAAAACTTAAAAAGGGAAATCTTGCATGATTTGTAGGCTCTCCATACAAGAATGTGAAACGCTCAAGTACAAGCATTCCATACTTATTCATTTTCACGATCATCCACTCAATAACAAACATTATAACATGTCATGACTTTCGTGCATTCAAACTATGGATTATAAACAACTGAGTTTCTTTTTAGATTAAGACATTCACACATGCATACAAATATATCAGTCATAAGCGGTTCCAGTAAATATAAACACTTATCTAGTAAGAAAATTTCCAAATTTGACTGACTAAGAGAGGATGCATTTCCTCCCAACCTTAGGCCTTGTCGTAGAGTAACTTCCTACAACATGCCACCCTCGTGCCAAGCCATGATACCACCAAGGAAACCGACTCAACAAGGTTCCGATTTTGCGTTGATCTAGGAAGGTTACTCTCCTTCCTCCTCTGACACAACAGAAGTTGCCACCTCCCACTGAGCTTCATGTCTCCGTAGGTTTATTAGGTGGTTTCTCAATTGGATTTCCTCTACACAATGGAGTCCCTTCTTTGCTCAACAGTCCCTCAACGACCTCCCCTTACTAGTGTCGGTTTCTGTCCAGTAAGCACCAAGTTGCAGCCCACTAATGCTCCAGTTTCGAGATCTAGGTCTTCTCTATTCAAGGTGATCATCAACAACTCAGACAAGCTTCTTCTTTTTCCTCCATCAACACCTCTGAACCTCTGT
>ML837345.1:55231-65606 GCA_009831015.1 Picea engelmannii | reverse complement strand
TGTGTAGAGAGTGCTTATTTTCTGCCCCTTTGCAACAACTAGTGAATCCTTTACAATTTTCCAGCCTCCCTTGCCAACGACTATATGGAAACCTTCATCATCTAGCTTCACAGCTGAAACCAAATTCATTTGAAGCTCTGGTACATGCCTGACCTATCTAAGCAATAGACTACAACCATATTATGTATTTATTAGAACATCTCCTACTCCTTCAATATTACAAAGACTTTTATTACCCAAGCGAACCTTACCCATATTACCAGATTTATAAGAAATAAAAAAAAAAATTGTTTGGGGTAGCGTGGTAGGAAGCTCTAGAATCTAAAATCCAATCACTACCATGATTATAAGTATAAAGGCATCCATCCTCACAAGAAAAAGTGATTAATACCTTATTGTTTGATGCAACAGACAACAATAGTTTCTTCATCATTGTTGTTGTTGGCTACCTTTTTCTCCTTTTGCTTCGTTTTTAATATCATGCAATATTTTATGACATGGACAGGTTTTCTTCAATGATAGCGGGTTATTCTTCCACACCTAGACTTTGACCTACCTCTAAAGATGAATCGTCGTGGTTTCTTTCTATCTTGTTGCCTTCCGCGGTCACCAAGGGTTAATGCCTTCAGATTTGACATTTTCTCTCCCATAGATTTCATGTTCATCTCTTTGTTTAATAAATTGTTAGAAACATCTTCAAAACACAATTTATCTTTTGGTGTCGCATTACTTATGGTGACAACCAATTTGTGCCAACTATGAGACATTGAATTCAGGAGTAGGAGGGTTTGAATCTCACCATCGAATACAATCTTCAACAAAGTGAGATGGTTCAACACCATGTGAAACTCATTTAAATGTTCATCTACTGGGCTCCCTTCCTTCATTTTAAGGTTAAACAACCTCTTCATCAAAAATAATATGTTGCTTGTGTCTCGTTCATATAAATCATGAAGTTTTTTCCATAATGACTCAAGTGTCTTTTCTTGCAAAACATGGAAGTATATCGTGTCTGCCAACTACCATTGGATGGTGGAAATTGTCTTTCGATCTAACATCTCACAGGCTTCATCGGTCATTGATGAGGGTTTCTTTGATTTTCCCTCAATCCAAAATTGCATATTTTTTATGGTCTATATATCTTCCATTTTCAACCTCCATATGGTGAAGTTTACCCCGGTAAGATTTTCAATGTTTATCATTGACTCCATTGCAACGACCTGTAAATGAAGCTTCCACACACTGAATCTCCAACAAAAGCTTCGCTTTGATACTAGTTGTTAGAAAATAAACAACAACCAAGAATAAACTTAAACAGATCTCATGATAAAAACACCAAACATAATAAAAATGGTAGAAATAAGCAAGAACAAAATACCATGAATTTTACATGAAAAACCCAACAATGTGTTGGGAAAAAACACCAGGAAATGATCAACAACTTTATTTTCTACATATATATATATATATATAGGGTGCTCTCATACAAGAAGGTAGACATTGTAGACTAAATTCACTTGTCTCTTTCCAAATCAAAGTCATAAAAAGTATTATATTTTATTTTGCTTGGTTTCACTTACAACATTATGGATATATTAGAAATAAATGAAATTTAACAAGTGTGAAAACATTATGAATATATTACAAATAGATGAAATTTAACAAGTGTGAAAAGATAATGAAAAGTTACAATAATGTTTTTTAATAAACAAAGTTCTTCATTCTGTCATTAATTCTTATATATTTATTTCATATTTATTATAAATAATATTTTTTTATCTGATTATTTTTCTCTATCATTTATTAAAAAAATTAAAAAAAAATAATAATCCTTCTTTATAATATCAAAACTATATCACCATTAAAACTTAAAAAAAAAAAAAATTTAATCCTTCTTTATAATATCAAAACTATATCACCATTAAAACTTCATTCTTCTCAGAAAAATTATGAATATTGTATTCTAGTTTTCCTTTCTAATATAAGATCCTAGAACTTTTTAGGATATTTCGATATAATATTATTTTTTACAGGACTATATCACGAAGATCCTACAACTTTTTACAATATTTCTATATAATATTATTTTTTACAGGACTGTATCACTATTGATGAACTTATGCTTCAATTTTCTATTAAAATATAAAACCCTTCACTAATATCAACTCCATCTTTATTTATACTAGAATTAGGTAGTCGTTAATCAATATAGTTATTTAGTTATTCTAAAATTGTCCCAATATATATTACATGTTTTAGGACTATATCATTATTGATGAACTTATGCTTCAATTTTCTTTTAAAATATAAAACCCTTCACCAATATCAACTCCATTTTTATTTATACTAAAATTAATAGTTGTTAATCAATATAATTATTTAGTTATTCTAAAATTGTCCCAAATGTCTCCCGGATGGGGTGATGGTGCGGGATACATGGCATGATGAGGAGGCGCGCACAGGTCAGCGTGACGAAGGCCATGTGACGGATCTGTGCCAAGCAAAACCGTCACTCCCATGCATTTAAATTCCCCTACGACGTCTGAGGCACCATTAAACCTGGTGTGTCTGCCTCCTCTTGCTGTCTCATTTATGGCTGCTCTCATTGAAAGCGCCATTACTCTTTTCATGCGACTCAGCCTTCATCTCCTCCAGCCGCACAAAAATGGCTCATTCTGGTTTCCCTCCTCCTTGGCGCTCTCCTGCAACTGGTTCCTCTCCAGCCCCTCTCCATCCACCTGAGGCTTTCTCCTCAGCCCAACCTTCTCCCCTGAGCCGTCAAAATGCCGAGGTAAAGAGGCAAGCCAAGGAGAGGCTCACCCTGGCATCCACTTCGGCCTCGTGCGCCTGCACCTCCCCCTGGCTCATCCCCCTCGCACTCATCACATTCCTCGCACTCCTCGCAGCCTAAACTTGAACCACTCGCCACCTCTTCCCCACCTGCCTCTCGGCTTGAAGGCTTGGTTTTCACGGACAGCTCGTTGGGCTCACTCTCAGGACCCATCCTGGACAGGGCCTCCACTTCTTGGGCACCTCCTGTAGTACCTCCAAATTCCCCAGCCAGTACCTGCAATTGCACCAGAAGCCTCCCCCATTAGCCCACCCTTGGAGGTGCTACCTTTTCTACGGGAAACCCAGCACAGGCCGCACTCTTTCTTCGACTCCATCCCAGACTCGCAGCTGCAAGACAGCCTGGCCATTCTCTAAGGGTTGTTCTTCGAGCTCCGACAAGGCTTGGAGGACCTACAAGTCCGACTGGAGCTACTGGACGGGAAGACCTCTGCACTCCTCCAAATCCTCTCCACCTTCCAGGGGACCTTCCACTCCACACCAAATACAGTGGGAGAAGCAGAGCACTCTCATGCAAAGACTTTCGGTAGGAGCGAACAGGCGCTTCCAGCAGAAGGTGGCAGCTTTGGGCAAGCCAAGCACGTGGACAGGGAGGTTGCAGCAGCAGTGGGCTTCCATGCGCCTAGTCCATGGGAAGATACATTTTCGGACGCCAGATTGGACAGGGGTAATTCGGATGCTGACACTTAAATGGAATGGAGAGGAACACCTGTCGAAGAGGAGCCCTGGGACGAGGCAACCCACGCCACATGGTCAGGTTATAAGCCAAGCGTATGACCACTATTGGGATTCTACTCATGTTTTTAGTTTACTTCTCTCAACTCTGTGTACAGTTTTTACTAGATTAGTAGGCATTTAGACCACAATACCGGCTGGCTGAACTGGTTTTCCCTTGGGGCAGTTCAGTTATTACAGTACGGCAATATTAAACAATCTGTAACTCTGGTTTTGTCTTTGAAAGCTCTTTATATATAAAAACTTTTACTTAAAAAAAAAATGTCCTAAATATTTTATATATATTACATGTTTTATATATATTATCTTTTTTATTTTACTTTTCAATTACCTTTTATCTATTTTTATCTATTACATGTTAAATATTTATATTCCAAATTGACTAAATTTTCAATTACCTATTATATCTTAGGTATTTTTTTCCAATTTGACTACATTTTGAACATGTAATATGTCCGTAAATGTATTCTTTTGAATGTATTGTGTCACTTAATTTGGATTTTAGATTTTCTAATATAAAATTATTATAGATTTATCAAACTTTATTATTCCTTAATTACAACACAACAAAATATCGTTTTATAGTAAAATTTATTTAATTTTTAATTAATTTTTTTTTTAAATAATTTTTTGAATATATTGTCTCATTTAATTTGGATTTTGGATTTTCTAATATAAAATTATTATAGATTTACCAAACTTTATTATTCCTTAACTACAACAAATCGTTTTATAGTTAAATTTATTTAATTTTTAATTAATTTTCTCCTAAAAATAATTTATTAATGTTACACTTTAGATAATTGAAAAATAATAATTATTATAATTTAAAAATTATAAATTATTGCAAATATTATTAATTGATGTAATTTGATATAATTAATTTATATAGTTAATTTTTTAAAAGTACAGAGATGATGAAAAATTATCCCATCAAATATTTAATACTTTATACAAATTTCCATGTTTAATACTTTGTGCAAATTCAATTGAGGAGTCCTATGAGTGGCATCATATATTTTAACAACTAGGTTACCTAATGCACCAAACTTCATCTCTCATGTYCTCCTTGGAATCCCAATCAATAAATGCATATCTTATACTTAAAGTCTACTTAAGATCATTGTCTTTCAATTGTATATTTRTTTGGGAAACATCAAAACTAATTAATACTARTTATGAAGTTTATTAATTGAATGTCAACCCTGTGTTTTTTTTAATAAGAGTGATGTRGGTTTAACCTGGATAAAAAAAATTTAGAGAAAGGTTTTTAGTCTCCATGACYCCTTGTATTTTTCAAAGAGTTTCGAGCAAGTTCATGAGAATTTAAGGAAGGATAGGTMATTGTGTTTTTACATGAGGGGTGGTAGGGCTGAATTTGAGTAGAATTTTCTAAAAGTAGAGGATGAAAAATACAACAATCTAACATACAAGCATGGCATAGAAATATGCATTCCTTAGCTAAACRTTGTGAGTTTACATCAATAAGGGTTTTCTGGAATGGTCGGAGAGGACCATTTTTGTGTCTAACATACACTCATTCCTTRGTAGCAGTGGCTACAATAATAAATTCCCCCAATTCAAAATGTGATGTCCAATTTTAAGGAAATATTCATTCTACAAAATTCTCACAAATTTAGAAGTTGTGCCTTCCCCTTGGCCCTCAAAATATCCAAGGTGATAGAGTTTTGGAGTGATTTGGGTGAATAAAGGTTCAATTCTTCTTCACACATTTTATCTCCTATAAGCTTCTTTTCTTACTCTAAAACTAAGTAATTTTGATTTAGATTTAGATTTATCCAAAGAAGGGGATTGTGATCATGGTGACTGTGATTCTAATTTCTACATGTTGAGATGGTTGATGGACTACTTAGAGGATGAATGGGTGGATAATAGATTCTTTGAAGGATTTCAAATACATCAATGTTAGGGTCCCACCCTAACTCCCCTAGTTAGGAAAATAGGTTATTGCTTAATGTACTAAGGGTCATCTTTACTAAGTAATACCCACAAGGTAGTAGAGTGTGAAATCAATAAATGTAAGTGGCCTCATTAAAGAAGGTCCACTAGGTGGTTAGGGTTTTGGTCAATTAGAAACCATACATAGTAGTAGAAGCTACATAATTGTTTTCAAACGTGTATTTGGGGGTTGGTGTAAGCTAATGCTTCCCTCTCATGACACGTTGGTTGCAATGGAAATCTGGAAAAACAACAATATGTTGACTAGAAGGAATTATTTGAGGCACATACAAAACTTATTAGAATATGGTGTAAAAAGATGAAACGTAGGAAATCAAATTATCTTTTGGAATATGTAACTTTTATTTATGGAAAACTTGTATAAATTTAAGAAAAAAACATGTTATTCTAAAAGTGCTATGTTATTGTTCCTCTAAAATAAAATGCATATGTTCGCATTAAGACATCACTTTAATACATCAATTGTGGAATTTCTTGAAAAAATATTGCACAGTCATAGATAACAATTAGTTCATGTGTGCCACTATTTTTGCAAAAATTTTACTGTTAATTTTATATTTTTTCAAATTAATAAATTTAGTAAACCCCTGAAATTTTGAGGTCGTGTTAAGATTGGGTTTGAGGTTCTTAACATAATTAATCAATTAATTTTTTATTGTGTATGTCTCAATATTTTTTTCTTTTTTTTCGCGTGGAAGAAAGCACGAGAAACTCATCGAGTACTTCCCCACATTTCATGGATGGTAAACGGGGTAAACCATCAGCCCTAATTATAGAGTCTCGCCCTAGGGGAAGCAATAGAGTCAAACTCGTGACCAACAACAATCATGATAAACTCACGTCTGGCTTTAGACCAATTGAGCTAACCCTCAGAGCTTTCTATATATCTTAATCTATACTCATGCACCATATAATTTGTCTGACAAATGGGTGATGCAATAAGAAGTTACGACAAAACCAAAATAACTATATATTTTATAATTATAGATTATATAAAAAAATAATAATAATAATAAATAGAAGACAACTCTTTCTTTACTATATATATGGAATCTAGATGCATAGCTCTACAAGTGTGTGCAGTTTCATCGATGATGAATATGTGGACCATATTTAAAAACCTCATTAAAAATGGAAATAATAATAGGTATCTAGAAAAATGAGTTTGTTTTGTTTACGCAATCCAAACCACTAGGTTTGTCACTCTGAAGCTAAAACTAAAGTAGTCAATTAATCCAATACATAGAGAAAAGATACAATCTTGCCTAAATTTTTCATTTGAATTCATGGGAACATATGCATTTTATTTATAAAAGAATGTGCATGTTTTGATCATAAAAGCATGCATACATTATTTTTGCATAAAATAATAACCATGTAAAACTGCCTCAACCTGGCATGTTTCAAAAGAAAATATTTATCACTAAAACTTTATTTTAAAGGAATAGGGCCTATTTTCCTCTATTGGCCATAGTCAAGGTCCCTAGACACATCCCCTCTGCATAAAACCACCTAATGGTGCCCATGATACCACTTTCAAAGTTGAAAGAACTCATAGAGAGAACATCTATCATGGTTGGAGACCTTGTTCATAATGCTTGAGGCCTAGAAGCTTCATTTTCCTCTGCAAGTCCCTTTACTTCCTTTTTTACCATGTCCAGGCCCCTATAACCATCATTACTATCAAAATAAATTAATGAAGGCCATATCCTATTTAGAGACAAAAGATCCCATAGGAAGGTCCTACGTGGTGTTTCAATGAAACTTTCCTGACACTTGAGCCCAAGAATCTTTGTTAAATTCCTAAGGCCCTTGGTATCCTTCCCTAACCATTTTCAAGACCCAGAGACACATCATTCTTATTAAAAACATCATAATGTCCCTTGGTAAACTACTCATATTCAAAAGATCCCCAAAAGAGGGCATGTTTTGTGGGTTGTATGTAATGTACCTAGGGAGGATAATATGGGGTGCCTAGGGAGGTACCTAATGGGATAATGAATGTAATGTGTCCACAACATTGAAATAGGCCCACTATGTAATTAAAAGGAAACAATATACCCATTATGTAATTAAAAGGAAAGAATATAATAATAAGGGGTATTTGGCCTAAGACCCCAAGGAATACTCATGAGAAAATCAGGAGTATTTGATGGTGTTACCCTACCTTAAGGGTTCTTCTCTTTATATTCTTGTGTTTTCTATGGTGGATGTCTTGGTATATTTCATGTTTAAGGGTTAAGTTTTGAAGTTTTAAGTTTGATTCCCTCTTATATATTTTAATTTTTACTACAAGTGGTATCAAAGCTCTTTCTTAGGCATGAAGTGGAAGAATTTTTGGGCACAAAGTGGGAGAATGTTTTTTTTTTTTGGCATATTTTTTACAAGAAAAATAAGATGACAATATTCAAGTAGATTTACTAATCTTTCTTTGTATAATTTGAAGAAATCATACATGTATTTGAATTCCTCTTGAAAAAATGCCCAATTTAAAAAAAAAAAACCGTCCAAAACGGAGTCTGAGAAGTGGAGATATCGTGAATTCAAAATTTGTATTTTTAAGTTTTTTMCGGTGACAGTCRCAAATATCGCAGATTGAAAATATTTTGGCAGCGTGCAAAAATTTCAGTCAAACTAGAGCCATTAGATCTATMAAATCTCTAAATTCAAATATATAATAAAGAATCCACCATAAAACATTCACCATGAACAACACCAAGAATATAGAGGAAAGAACCCTTAAGGTAGGSTAACACCATCAAATACTTCTTATGAAAGGAATCACTCCACAAGCCATGCTTGCTACAAGACAATATAATCCAATACAATGATACTCATGTGTATTTATACTATCTCATGAATATTCCTAGGGGTTATGTGCCAACTACCTCTTATTATTATATTATTTCCTTGTAATTACATAATGAGCCTATTATTTTCTTTTAATTACATAGTGGACCTATTCCAACATTATGGCACATTATAGTCATTATCCCCATAGGTACCTCCTTGGGTACCCCATGTTACCTCGTATTATCCTCCTTAGGTACATTACATTGTAGGTGTTTTTCATGGTGATTGGGACCAAGAAGCTTCATTTAGGGCACAATGCCCTTGTTGTCCTCCCTTAACCTTAATTATACCTTGCAACACGTTATCGGTTCACAACTAACCTAGTCACAATGCCCATATCCCCCTTGGAGGTGATTCATACCATACATAGGTCATATGTGGTGGTTTTAGGACTCGGCCATGGCATTTGAGCTTGAGAAGCAAGGTTTAGGGTTAGAGGCTCTAGTTTCCCTCCCCCAACTATGTTTAAGGACCTGATACCCAAGATATTGTAATGGCACCCATATTCAACTAGAATATTAAGGACTCCTTGGAGAGGGTGAAAGGAAATAAGATATATATATATATTATTCGATATCCCAAATAAGTTTACAATAGCATGTATAAATACACAAGAATGAATATAATCGTGTCTTTAGACAATGGACATGAATTAAAATTGACAGTATAATTAGTACAAACAACATTAAAAGTAATATATAATAAGGTATATTACAAGTCATTCCTTCCTGAATAGCTTCATCCTCAAAGCATGTGTAAATATTAATGCTTGGATATAAACTCCTCATTTTTTTCATTTTAGACTAAGATATTTGTTCCTCTAACTGTGCAATTCTCAAACTCGAGTTATTAATCAACTTATTTTGTGATCTTGTTTTCTTGCGCAGATCAACCACCGTCTTCTTCAGTCTCTCATTTTCATCTTTCACCTTCACAGTGTCTTCTTCAACATTAGCATTCTCCCTTGCTCCTACCTTTATGAACTCCCCAGTCTCTTCACACTCCATTCCTTCACCCTCTCTATGTTATTCATGAGCTTGAATTGTCTCTAGCTCTGCCATTGACAAATCCAAATATTTCAACCTCCTTCATGTCTGTAGTTCACAATCTAAAGCACTATTTGCACATTTCTCTTCTTCCATTGAACGTCTGATAACCTTTTCATTCTCGGAGGCTAGCTTCGCCCCATCTAGCACCTCTTCATCTCTTATTTATTCTTCAATGGGACCCCTCTCAAGAAACTCTTCATATATGATTTCTTCTTCATTGGGACTCCTTTACGAGCATTGCACATATCCATTTTCTTCTCCAACGACAACCAGTTCATCACCATGCTTATCCTCCTCCTCTACTTCTGCACCCATCAAACCTACCCCTTCTATCGATTCTCTAGCAAATTATGGCATCTACCATGTCTTGTAGATAAATTAGATCACGAATCATTTCCTTCCTTGATTCCCTCACAGATGAATTCACTCCCTAAATTACGTCAAGTTTAAGCAGTAGCGACATTATCCCCTCGATGATCTTCTGGCGGTCCTTCTCATTCTCAAGGATCGACTCCACAACTTGAATATCAACAAGACATCATTGAATATCTTCAGCCTCTGCTTTGACATCACGTATAACCAATAAATTCTTCAACGGTGCAAACTTCTTGATGGAAAACCCTCGGAAAACTGACTTCATTTTGATGGTTGTAGAACTCTCATCCATTCAAGGAGTCGTGACCTTCTTAATCCTGAAAGATGATATTGGAACCTTTAAATCTATGATGGGTATCGAAAATACCTTCTTGGGATTCGATTTCAAAGGAATATTCCCTTTGGTCACCGAACTCTAACTTGGCGAGGGATGATCTGGAGGACCGTGGATTGGAACTGTGAATGTCTTGCGCTTAAGCTTGGGCATGCCCCACTTATCATACTCTGGTTTTGTTGGAATCTCGGTGGATGCA
>ML837344.1:45914-76419 GCA_009831015.1 Picea engelmannii | reverse complement strand
TTTTCAAACCTTGAAGATGGCCATGTGCACCACTCTAGTCCTAGCCCTTCCTGATTTCACAAAGACCTTTTTCTTGGAATGTGATGCTTCATGGAAAGGAATTGGTGTTGTCCTTATGTAAGAGGGTCGGCCTTTGGCCTTTACCAACAAGAAACTATCTGAAAGAAATCTTGGCAAATCTATCTATGAAAAGGAAATGTTGGCTATTATACATGTCGTTGATTTTTGGTGCCCTTATCTATTGGGGCAACGCTTCCAAATTAAGACAGGCCATCAAAGCCTCAAGTATTTTTGGAACAACGCATTTCCTCCCTAGAGCAACAAAAATGGGTAACCAAGCTATTTGGCTATGATTATGACATCATTTACAAGAAAGGAAAAGAAAATGTGATTGTGGATGCCCTTTCCCGCAAATATGAAGATGAAGGATCCCTTTTTTCTCTTTACTTCATTATACCAGATTGGCTCCAAGCTGTTCGCCATGAATGGCTACAAGATCCCAAAAGTTTGCAGTTGATCCAACAATTTCATTCCAGTGCTCCATCTCCCCCAGGGTACTCTTGGATCCATGATGAGCTTCAATACAAAGTCCGTTTGTATTTAAGTAAAAAATCAAATCTTAAATCCATGGTACTTTCTGAGCTTCATGCTACACTGACAGTGGGGCACTCAGGGTTCACCAAAACCTATGATAGGGTCAAATGTTCTTTTTTCTGGGATGGTATGAAATGGGACATTCGTACTTTTATCGTCGAATGTGATGTGTGTCAATGCAACAAGGGAGAAACAGTCAAATCTTCGGGCACACTACAACCGCTCCCGATTCCACCTGTTATTTGGAAGGACATCTCTATGGATTTTATTATAGGCTTGCCCAAATTGGGAAATAAATCAATCATCATGGTGATTTTTTATCACCTTTCCAAGTATTCTCATTTCTGTGCTCTTCAACACCCATTTACAGCATCCACGGTGGCTCGAAATTTCATGGATTAGGTCTTCAATATTCATGGCATGCCACACTCTATTGTTTCTGATCGCAACCCAACTTTCACAAGCAATTTTTGGCAAGAACTGTTCAAGCTACAAGGCACCCAATTGCATCTCAGTACAGCTTATCATCCCCAGACTAATGGTCAAACAGAAGTTGTCAACAAGTGTTTGGAAACATATTTGAGGTGTTTTTCCTCATAAAAGAAAAATTGGTGGGCTCAATGGTTACCCCTAGATGAATGGTGGTACAACACTTCATACCATACAGCTACACTCATGACTCCTTTTGAAGCGGTATATGGACAGAAGCCACCTTCAGTTCTCTCATACTTACCTGGTGCCTCGAAGGTCCAAGCGGTTGACCAAACACTTACAGTTTGAGAGGCTATTCTCCATACCCTCAAAGAGAATTTGGTCATGGAATAGAATCGCATGAAGCAACAAGCAGATCAAGGTCGCTCTGAACGTCAATTTGAAGAAGGGGATCATGTGTTTCTTTGCCTGCAACCTTACAAGAAGAATTCCCTCAAGGCCGAGCATTGTCAGAAGCTAGCGCCCAAATTTTATGGTCCTTATACAGTTCTCAAGCATGTGGGATAGGTGGCCTATCAGTTAGCTTTGACCATTCATTCGAAGATACATCTTGTTTTTCATGTTTCCTGCTTAAAGAAGGTGATCAGAACTAAGTGCCAAATTCAAACCAACCTTCTCGAGTTAGCCAAAGAAGGATCCATTTGGCTACAGCCACAAGTAGTTTTGGACCAATGTGAGCATCGCCTGCATTAGAGAACCATCAAGGAAGTGTTAATCCAGTGGAAATATACAACTCCAGCAGATGCCACTTGGGAACCAGCTACAATTCTGCAACAATTTCCACATCTCAAGCCTTGAGGACAAGGATTTTTTTAAGGGGGAGGACATGTTAGGTTCCTAACCCGCACATAGGTAGAAAAATATATTCATATGTAATAAAGGTCAATATTAATAAGGCCTTGCAATAAAATAGAATAAGTCAGATGTAAGAAGACCTAATAGAAGCTTCTTCTTCTAGAAGGATCTTCCTCTAGATGTTTCTTTTGATAGACATATTTAGTATAAATAGGAGTCGAGGGTATGAGAACCCTAGCTTGGATATTATTGTAATAGATCTCTACTCAACTGGAGGTTTCCCCCTCGAAGAGGCCCGTGAACATTTCTTTCTAAATCAAAGTGTTATTTATGTTGTTATTCTTGTATCATTTCAGTGCTATTGTGGTGATTGTTCTGGTTATATTGTTGTTATTTTGCCATTTCTAGCATTTTATTTATGTTCTGCATACTTTTTATATCTGGTATATTACATATATAAACCTTAAGGTATATATAATGGTGAAAAATGGAAGGTAATGGACCTAGCCTCTATACTATGCATTTTGGTTAAAGGATTATATGAGAAGCACATATGGCAATGTTTAACATCTGGTTAGTATTAAAGTTTTGACATGATTCGGGTGGTGCACTATACAATGGATATGGAATTGAATTTATGTAATGGATATGGTTTGTATTTATGGTTGATGTTATAGTAATGGGATGGCTAGTACGTTGAATTGAATAGGGTCAGTTGACGAAGTGACGTGCATTTACTGCACATCACTCCAAATCACCCTCGAGCCCGTCACCCTAGCCATAGTTTCATTTGGCTCTGGTGATTGTGGAAGCTCTGCAATTTTAGGTTTTTAAAGGAACACAGTCCAACTCTATCCTCAAGGAAATTTTTCCAAGTTTGGCTCCTTTACTTTCCATCCATGATGGTCCCTATGTATTATGAATAAATTTGTTAGCTCAGGATTGCATGAGTTCTGTGTTTTTCTTGATTTTTGACTGTGTATCCATGATGTGATTACGATTTTCTCTGTGAATGCTCTGGAATGTTGGAATTTTAAATAAAAAGAATGGATTTTATTGCTTTGTAAATCATGTGCATTGGTTATTGGTTTAAAAGGAAGGGTTTGGCAGCGTGGGGTTTTACTCTGGTTCTCTGTGGAAAATACGATAATGGCGCAGCAAGCTCTCATTTTTTATTTGCACGAGATTTTTTCCACCAGTCTGGGTATTAGTTGTTGACACCCCTTTCATCTCGGTCATAGTTATGATTCATTCCTCCAGGTTGCGATTCAATTGTCGATAGTGGCATTGTTCTTTATTTGTTTGGTCAAGCCCCGATCTATTGTTTGTTATAGCATTTACTTCACTATCATTGTTGTTGAATGAATAACACAGTTGGGTCTTGGGCATCACCCAGTTCTTTAAATGGAAGTTTTTATTATGTTGGGTTGGCCACGAGTTGCATTCGGGCACGTCATGGTTCCGTGCTCAGTAATCCTTCCACTATGTTTTAAGTGCTTCACCCCTCTCGTTATCTAATGGAGGTGGATAACTGTTATATTTGATTTCCCTCACTGTTAAGTTTTGGTTTATAAGATAAATGAGTAGTATTTTTAAAATAGCTCACACTATTTGTTCTTCCAAGACTATTCTTGATTACCCCTGGTTGTTTCTCTGTGATGATTTTTTTTAAGAGGAAAAGAAATGGCACAGGCTGTTTGTGTTTTCGAGGATTCTTCCTTGTCTTAGCAAAATCTTATTACCTCTCTGCAATTAAGTTTTTAAAGAAAACAACTTATTTTTGTTTCTCCTCGGGCACTTTTGGCTCTGTCGAGATTTTGGGTTACAAGTTAAATGACTGGTGATTTTAAAAAGAGCATGGGCTCTCTGAATTCAAAGACCATCTCTTGATCGAGTCTCTGTATTTCCTATCTATGGTAAATTTGTTTGAAAAATAAAAGGGTATGGGTTATATACATCCCCAATAACTTTTCATTTGGTCGATTTATGGTTATTTCATCCATTGTTGTGTTAAACCCTAGCATGATCATGATTCCATTTAAGTTTAAAAGGAATTTGTGTATGATTGGTTCAACAAACATGATCTTGGTCCTGTCAAGATTAAAGGAGACAAATGTGTGTGATATGGTTCTGTTCTCCTAGCTCATTATATGGCTCTCTCTTTTGTTGAGCATTTCTTTTAAAGGGAAGTCTGTACATTTTTAATGCACACAGATCTTGGACGTAGAGCTATATGTTTTGGTTAAATACTATTGTTGAATCACGATTGGTGTCGATTATATTTTTGATGACCTGTGGGTGATTAGATAGGGCCCAATTATTGTTTGGATGAAAGTGGATTGTGTGAGTCGGTATTGGAAAGTCGATTGTTGGTGGTTAGTACTGGGTCTATTATTATTTGATTGCAAAGGATGAATATTGGATATGGATAATTGGAATCACTGTGCACATTATATTTTGTTTTAAAAAGAAAAAGGTTAGCATTAAAGCATGCAGGATTGTGGTTAGAATGGTTATGATGTTGGCAACAATGTTAATGTGATGTTGCATAGATATGGTATAAGATGCAAAGATTGATATAATTGAAGAATTATGGGCAATTGAATTGTTTTCTTTATAAAGACATAAATCATTATGTCTCCAATTAAGGAACAGTTAAATGATTTTGGTCTTAAAAGTGGATGCTTTTTGGATTGTAATTGGAACAAAGGTATGGTTATTGTTTGATTTAATTTATTTTTGTGAACAATATATGTAGTATTCCCTCTCATATTCTCACTTTTTTGCTCATATCCCAATTTCATTTTTACACGCCCTGTTCTAGAAGATAAATTAAACACTTTGTATGTCAGTGGTAAAGATGTGACACATAAATAGGTGGCAGTCGATACATTTTGGTTTTGATTGCACTGTCAATTATTTAATGAATTGTTGAGCAGTACTCGTGTTCTTACTCCCTTTCATACTACCACTTTTTCTCTCATTACAATCCCTCTAGATATCCCATGAACCCTATTTCACCCCATACTCATTTGGCAATTATTAAATACTTTTTATGGATTGAATGGCATGGGTCTTATGTTAATTTATGAGCCAAACTTTGTTTCATATAAAGATAATGTCATGTATGGTCTGTTAAGGTCTAGTTGCTAATAAATTGATACATAAAGGACGAGTTTCTTCAGTAGAGGCAGTCATGGCAGAAACAATATGGGAAGAGGTAACTGGAACAAAGGGCCTAGAAGGTCCAGATTCTCAATTCATTTTGATGGCGATCCTCAATAGTTGAACCAGTGTTTTCAAGTTGGGTTCTTCAATTGGATTGGGCAATGGATAATTCAGCCTAGACCAAAGAGACCTCCCTTCCATCCCCAAAATGTTCTTGGTATCCATGTGCCTCCCCATTTATCTATGCAACCAGAAGTCCCCGAAAATGATGGATGGTAGGAGATTTTTCATCTGGCAGTCTCCCACCATCATGGCTGGACCAACTTGTCATTGTCGCCTCCTCCTCCACCTGTAAACCCAAATTCTCAAATTTCTCTTGCACACTCAGCTGTTTAGTCCTCCCATTCTAGAAAATGACTTAAAACCAAGGCTCCCCATGTGCAAGACAAAAGTAAAGTTGATGCTTCCCCCTCATCTCCCTCAAGTGACTCAGCGAAATCAGTGTCCTCCTGTATGCACCTGAGGGACGATTGTTCCCATGTTATTAGTGAGATTAAGCCTCAAGGTTGAAATCAACCTAAGGCTAATTCTGAGAAGTCTAAAGGACACAGTAGTGACAAAAGAAGGATTTCCTCTCAAAGTGGAAAATATGGATTTTGATTTATGTGTTTATGATTGATTTTTTAAAGACAATGGCTTGCAGAAAGTTTTGGACAACAAGCTATTTTTTTGGGATAATGTGATTATTACATTTTTTGAATATGATTTGAATAATTTTTGATATTTAATATTCAAATTTTGGAAATATTTATGGGAGCCACAAGGAGGCATGTGATTAAATGATTATCTAATTGTGTTTATTTTGTAAAGAATCAAAAGGGAGTCAGAAGGGGTCCCACCTACTTAGTTATTATTTAATAAAGACCCTTAATTATTACTATTATTATTAATTCCCCTAAACTAAAATTAGTTAAGTTTAATTAACTTCACTAAAGGAGGTAGTTGAGCTACTTCAACTGATTTGGAATGCATAAAATTCAAATGAAAAGGAAGAACAAGTAGAGAATAGAAGGAGAGAGGAATATTAATGTTTTCTCTTGTGTTTTCATGAGATAGTTGAGTTTTCATTCATTCTTCAGTTCATTAAAGGCCTAATTCTCTTTTTGACAGCAGGGTCCTATTGTAGACAACAAGGTTCAAAGTTGAACCATATAATTCATATGCATGTTTCAGAGGTGTTGATCTATCTTTGATAGTCTATGTATACTTGTATGTTTATGGATCGAGTTTCATAACTGATAAAGGATATTGTGTAGAGTCAAGTGGGCAGCAGTCTGTGGCAAGATGATTGAGATTTTAAAGTTCAGTTTTTACTTCTTGTCAAATTCCTTTTGTATGGTTTTCATCAGGGATATCTAATTTTGACCTTGGTCCATGCCCTCACAGGGATTTTTGTAAAGAGAAAGATACTTTTGATTTCCTAGAATGAAATAAAGAGATTGCTATTCTGTCTCATTTGTGTTAATCTATGACTTGGTTGCTTTTTTCTTTTTGATCTCTGTTTTTACTTTCTGCAATCTGTATATGTTCAGACAATTATATAAAAATTTCATATTTTGCAACAATCTTTTCATTTAAAAAATCATCCTAAGCCCTTGTAATTAATACTTGTGGATTGGGAAATACTTGTTGAGGCTATAAACATAGGGTGATATTCTCGGCTATCTTGCCTTAGCCAAACAAGATTTGGAAAATTCTTGAGTAAGATAATTCATATATATTCCTCAACAACAAGTAACGGCATTGTACTAGAAGAGTATGTTCCATAATATCATGATATGACAGAACCATAGAGACCTACAGATCCACCCCGAAAGATGACTACAAATAAGAGAAGATTGGCTTGGTCTTGGGAGATTATTCAGGATGCAAAGAAGTATGGTGCTCCAGATGGAAATTTCATAGAAAGTAAGAAACCACGACCATATTCTAGCTACATGGCATGGTAAGTGATATAAATGATGCAAAGCCTACCTGTTATGAAGAGGTTGCATGTTATAGCCCTAAAATTCTCTACCTATGCATAAGCGGCATTGGCCTTTCTACTTGCACAATTTGCCAAATTATTGTTGAGGATCTCTCCTTAAAAAAACATTCTTTGGAGCATGTACGCGCCCTGCTTCACTACTTTCTGTGTACATACGCTATATGAATAATAGATAGCCCACGTGCATACTCTAGCTGCACATTAAACAACCCGCATTTACCTCCAAAAGTTGCAAGGAATTTGGCGGAATTTATGGGCTATCGAGGGTTTCTCAACCAATTCACCCATTGTAGCTCGTCCCCAAACCGAATAACTATCCTTTTTTCATATAAAATGAGGTATTGGGGCCCCATTCCAACATCAAGCATTAGAATAGAGAAACTCTTCCATAATTCCTTCCCCTTTTAGCCCAAGCTTTGCAGCCCTTTCTGATATTTGGCCTCAACATTCCCCCTCCATCCCTCTCCTTATACAATCCCTTCCTTACTTCCCAAGAAGATAAGTTTATTGTGAGAGGTATTACGGGAATGATGCACTTGGAGGAGCAGTAAGAGGAGCCCAGACCAAGTTCGCAGAGCGTCTTCCGAAAACAAGGTTGTAACTTTTTGTAATCTTCACATCTGAATCAAAGAATTATATTTCTATCCCAAATGTTTTGTTTTTGTGCTTGTTTGATTAATTCATTCACATTTGTATCTGAACCCTAACATTGATAAGTAGATATAGAATATATTGTAGCTTTGTTGTTTAAATTGTTTGTAGGTCATCTTTGGGAGGAGACCATCAGTCCAAGAAACTATAAAGGAGAAGGAAGTCAACACCAACCGAAAGGACCTAAAGTACACCATCTTTTCCTTCTCTTATCTTTAAAGTTCAGATTGTTTGTGGTAGTTTAGAAATAGGATTGTCTTTTAAGGGAGATCAATGTTCTTCCTATTATCCGACCCGATATAGTAATAGGGGGATTTTCCCCACCAGTATAATTGGGGACTACACTAGGGAGTCTCTCTAGGGTCTTCGTGGGATTTTTTTTTCTTAAATTGATTTGTTTCAATTTTTTCTTGATTTTTTTTAGGTATTACTGAGTCAGTTTAGAGTTTTTGGTCACCTTCCAGGTGCCTACCATCATTCCCTACCCACTCATTCTGCCAAGCCTATTTCTTTTTTTTTAAACTCAGAGGTGTACGCCCCCTTCTTTGGCTCAGCCTGCATACATACGTAGTCTGCATAGTATACAGTCCATGTACATATGCAAGTTGTTGGTGCAACAACCCGTGTCTCTGTGTCTTTAAAGGTTTTTTAAAAAAGAAGATTTTTTTCTCTTTCCTGACAAAAGCCTTGGACTTCTCAGGCCTTTCTTCGACTTTACAGAGTCTCTGTTAGTGGTCTTTGGTTGGGTTAAATATTCAGTTTTAAATTTCTCTTAAAAATAAATCCTCTTATCTCTGTGTTTCCAAGCATTTTTGGCCTATTTTTAGCTTTAATTTGGGGCCATGAATCGTGTATTCTGCACTTTCTTTTAGCATCTTTTGTTAGTCCTTCTTTGATTGGAGGAAAATATAAAAGAAAAAAAAAACTAGTTTTTATGCTAGGTAGGTCTCTTTCTTTATTTGCATTTCTTTTCATTTTTATTTGAAAAAGAAAAAGAATTAGCATAGGGTTGTGTTTTCTTCTCATCTTGAAAGCATTTCAAAAGAAAAAATAAGAAAGAAAATCCTTTCATTTTTCTCTTTTGTTTCACTCGGAAGTTTCATTGTGCATTTTGCATGGAAAGGAGAAAAGATTGCACTTTTAGGTTTGAAAGATTGTTCATGCATTTTCTTTCTTCAAACCTCTTTTTCATTTGAACGATTAGTGTAAATTTTTCCTTGTCAGTGTTCTAATTAGTTTCTTTTTCACAAGATTCTAAAACAACATCAATTGCACTTCCATTCCTTGAGTAAGAAAGGCCCATAAAATGAACGCTCTAATATAAAATATATTAGTAACACTTTTTCTAGGGTTAACCAATAGCTTAGGCTAGGGCCTTGGATTAGGTGTGGAGAGGTAAACTCTCCAAGTCCAACTAAAACTTAACTAGATTTCTATGCTAGGCTGTGAAAAATCTACTTTGTAATTACTCAATCCAAGAAGCTCCTCTAACATAGGATTCAAACACGAGGCCGCGTGGAGGGAGGTGACGGAGATATCCATTCCTGATCCCGACAAAGCATTTGGGAGAGTGTGTATTGGGGGTGAATCTTGTAGCGTTACTAGCCCGACTTGTGTCAGACCTCTAAGACACTTGGATCCGTCCAATGTACTCTAAGAGTGATTCTAGCCATGTTTCATTTCAAGCCTCGGGAGGATCTTCGGGCTTAGTAACCCTACCCATACACTTGCCCGGTTGTCGATTGTACCCCTCTAGTTGTTGATTACAATTTGGTGGCCTAGTTTCCATTATTTAGGTTGACACACAGGTAATTGTGAGGGGTGTATCGCAGTACCTGAGGCAGACTATGTATTCTATGGGAGACACCTGAAGAGACCGTCAGTCATAGGTCTGGATAATTGTTTATCCTGGCCAGTTGTTTTCCTTTGTGAATGCTTTGGACGATTAGGACTTCATCTCCCTGGGTCAGAAGCATTCATAAAAGTAGTTTTTTTGGTTTGTATCTTTTTAGGCTTTTCTTCTTAGTGGTGTGCTTTGTGCTCCCTAGTTTTCCATAGTAAGTTAGTCAGTCATTGATTTGGGTCTCTGACCTAAGGTGGTAGACTTCCCACTCTGTCAGTCGTGAGTATTTTTCGGTCTTCCTCTTAGAAACTTGGAGCTGCCTCTTTATAGGAATTTTTTTTTTATACCACTGGTTCGCTAGAGTCAATGTGTGAGATTTTTACGGACTTGAACGATCCCGCAAGGGACGAACCTGTGCATAAGATATTCATGTCTAAATTTCCTGATTATACCAACCAAGCAACCCCTTTGCAAGAGGATTATTTTTCTTTTCCTCTATTTAGAAACGTTGGTGTCCCTTTGATGGCCACTTTGTACATTCCTGGATTGAATGTGGAACTATTGGTTTGGTTGGGTACCATTCCAAATGTCCCAAATGCTCTTGACGCTTCTTATTTAAGCACCTTATGTCATGGGCATTATGTTGATGTCCATTCATCAACAAAGGCTTCTCCTCCTCCTTCTGCCTTCTCTAGTGAAAGTATAGCTACTAGTAATCAGAAGTCTAAATGAAATAGAAAGAGGAAGAATAGGAACAAGAAATGACCAACCTATGTGAGTCATGTTGGAGATAGGTCGTCAACCTCTACAAGTCATGTTGAAAACTAGCACCTAGCCTATGCAAGTCATGCCAGGGAAAAACAACCAACCTCTACTAATCATGTTCGAGATGAGAAACCAGTTGTTGTGAGTCATGTTGGGGGCACGTGTCTTGTCAATGTGAGCCATACGAGTGATATGCAACCAGCCACTGCTATTCATGTTGGGGGCACTAATTCTGTTGAGAAACCTAGATGAATAGGATGTAAGCCTAAGTTCCCTTGTAATATTTGAAAGGGTTATCACCTTACTCATTTATGCCTTGTCCTTCCAGAGGCACAAATATTGTGGTCCCTGTCTGCAATCTCTTCTGATTCTGAGTCTTATGAGGTTTCCTCACAGCCTTTTCATTCAGTGGTTGATGAAGTGGTTATGCCGATGAAATCTTCGTCCGATCCCACACTTTTTTGGAGGGGTTATTTTCCCTCAGACCATGTTGTCTTGCATCCTATTCAGCCATTGGTTGAAGAAGTGGTCATGCTTATGCAATCTTCGGTTGATCCCACTCTTCTCTTAGAGAGTTTCGAGTCTACCAAAGTGGTCACGCCGATGAAATCTTCGATTGATCCCACTCTTCTCTTGGAGAGTGACGAGTCTACGAAATTGGTCACGCCGATGCAATATTTGGATGATCCCACTCTTTTGATGGGGAGTGATGTGTCTACTGACTATGTTTTTAGCATTTCCAGTTCAAGACTTTCAAAACAAGGGGGAATTTTTCTCACTTCGAGTACACCCCCTCCAAGTCCTAGGATGGTTTCCTTTGATTGGAATGAGCTTGTTGAGCCTAGTATTCCTTCTTATATACCCTTTAAAATAAGGGTTGAAGTTAATTCAAAAAGAATTTACTGATGTATTGTAGATGAAGGAGACTCTGCAAGTATTTTATCCTCCTCAACTTGGAAAGATTTTGGTTCTCTCGAGGTTGTGACTATTTTGCATGAGATGTTGGATTTTGATAGACGTCCTAGTGAATATTTGGGGATTTTTCCTCAGTTTCCTATCTCGTTAGGTGGGAATATTTTCCTTGTCGATGTTATAGTGGTGAAAGGCCCATTAGATTTCCATATACTTCTCGGACATGATTATGTATATTCTATGGACGTTGTGGTGTCTACGCTCTTCCGGGGGATGCATTTCCCTCACAATGGAATCATTTTCACTATAGACCAATTGACATATGATAATCACCATCCTAATTCAGCATTAGTTCAGGCTACCCCTTTATATGTTCCTAGTGCTCGTGTAGACTCTACCCCGCCACGGATTAATTATGTGGCGTCTTATCCTCGATGTTCAATTGCTTCTGAGCAGGAACCTGTGCAATCATGTTTTCTTTCTCGAGACACAGTCTCGATAATTCATCATTATTTTTATCCAATGGGGGCATGGGAGCCCTTACATCCCCCTCTTGGTCCAAGTGATCTTGATTTTCCTTGTGAGTCTGATCTCACTATTTATAGATCCTCAATCCCTTATTCTTGTGATTCTTTGTTGATAGACTCTGTCGGTCCTAGCTAGAATCTCCATCGTCATATGGAATATGGTCAATTTTCTTTTCCCTTTGGGACTGTCGACCCTCCTCATTTGCGTGATTTCTAGGATTTTGAATTGCCTTCGGATGAGGCTATCCTAGAATCCATGACTACGGTTTCTATATCATGGGAAGAATTTCATCGTGGTTTGTGTTTTATTCCCTTTTGGGAGACTTTCCAGATTGACTATCAAAGGGACTCTTGGTCAAAGCCTAGCAGTGGTCTCTACCTTAACTACTACCATGCATGATCTGTAAGGTTGTGCGGTACCTTGTACATATTGTATAGTTCAGGTTTGTCGTTTTCAAGTTTTGTATTCAGTAGCACCTCTTATTTTCTGAAGTTTCTATTTATATTGGATTTATTAATTTCTGGATAAGTGTTATTGGCCTTATGTGCAGGATCTTGGAGACATTTTTTTTTGAAATTTGTTCATCATATCGATCAGTTTAGACAGGTATTGACCTCAAAACTAGGATATAGGTTAGGTTTTTCTCTACTTTCATTTTTGCATTATCCGTTTCCTAGTTCATTTGACCTTAGGATCAACCCCACTGAATTGTGACACTAACCTTCCTTGTTGATAAGTGTGTCATACTTTATGGGGTAGAGCCTTCCTTCCATGGGAATCCTAGTTAGAACATTGTTTTCCATTTGGTGCCCAGGCTGAAGTACTTCATAGGAACGAGAGTTCATTTTAGTCCCACCATGACTTTGTGTTGAAGCCTCATTCTTCTTTCTCGTCATCATTCTTGGCCTTACCCACGGGACTCCCTAAAGAGAATGGTTTGTTGTCTTTCAAGCTTGCTTAAATTTTGAAAGCAACATCCAACGAGACTGTATTTATTCTTTTCAATCTCATCTAGATTACTTGAGAAAAGAAGCCCACTGGAGTCTTATTTAATCCATTTTCAGACTCTCTAAAATTGAAAATATTGTCGAGCGATCTTGTTTCCAGACGAGTAATTTTACGAATAAAGGTATTCTCTAAGAACTTCAGTTCGCTAGAAGAGTATTCTCAAGTGTAAGTTTAACCCTTTTTTGGGCTTGAGGGACTAAATCTTCGAAAAAGGGACATTCTCCTTGGTTTTGGTTTATCTCTTTTTCGGTCCTTGGGGATTACTTATGAAAAAGGAACCCCCCGAAGTCCATAATTAATCTCTTTTCAGACTCCCTAAATATGAAAATGTCGTCGAGTGACCTTGTTCCTTTCACACTCGTTAATTGGTTCAAAAAGAACATCTATTCGGCATGAGTCTAACCCTTTTTCTAGCCAATAGATTATTCTAGAAAAAGGTACGCCTCGGGAGACATGTCTCGTCAAGAGAGTTCTCCTAAGTTATATTTTATACTTTTTCAGGCTAAGGAGACTAAACCTAGAAAAACGTTGTGAGTCCGTAGCTAATCTCTTTTCATACTCCTTAAAATTGAAAATATCGTCGAGTGATCTTGTCTCAATCACACTTGTTAAAATGGTATTGAAGAGACGTCTTTTCAGTATAAGTTTAACCCTTTTTCGAACCGACTAGACTAGTTGCAAAAAAGGAACTCCCTAGAGTCTTCTTTAACATTTTTTCAGACTCTCTAAACGTGAAAAAACCATCGAGCTTACCTTCTCTGGGCTCGTAAAAATTTACATGGAAGGAGTCTTGGTGTGTCATTCTTAATCACATTGCAGATCTCATATTTGCGTCTTTGGCCTAATTTTGGCTCGATGTTTCTCTCAACTGAACCTTTAAAGCATTCCTTATACACAAGCCTTGCAACACTTTTTCCCTTTGCCATCTGACACCTTGACCATGGAGTAATTTTCCACGTGTCCTTATCCTACACATGTCTCCTTGCCTTGAGAATCAGTATGTTCCATGTGCTTGGAACCAGTTTTCTTTCTCGTGACACTCATTCTTTCTTTGTAACGTAGCATTCTTTTATTATTTTTCAAGCTCGTTAAAAAATTGAAAAAGACAAAAAAATCAAATATTCCAAAAAGAGGGGACGGGATATATCAATTATTTTTTCGACAACAAGATAGTTTCCCTTGGACAAAGCACATCCTTTTATTTTTTCTCCAAGAATTGGGATCTAGTATTACCTTAGGAAGTTGTTCTCTCTACGTAGAGTTGTGTCCTCCTTCGTTTGGTTACTTTTCCAAACATATGGAGAGTTTGTGGTGCCTCCTGCATCACAGACTTACGCCAATATTACGCTACCTGAGTCTAATCATCTTTCCTTATTTTGTCCAAGGGAATTTTTATCTAACCTGAGTTGGCCATTCTTCAGTTTTTCTCTTGACTTTCATGAGTCGGCCATCTCGTAATTCCAGTCAAGTCTAGGTTCAAAATCGACAAAGTTTTTTGCCCGATGATCGAGATCCTCCAATATTTCCCCAACAGTGTGTTGTAGACCTCAGAATAGTGAGTCTTACACTCCTATTGTAATCCTTCCTGAGCTTTTGAAGATATTAAAGTTGTTTTCAAAGCCACAGGCATTTATGCTTCTTGAAGATGCATATTATATTGTACTTGAATATCATCGATTGATTTTGAGATGTAGATCCATTGTGTATTGCTCACGGATACACTTTATATATAGACATTTCTATGACATGGATATATGGTGTACTATATTGGCATCCATTATTAGTTCATCCTGAGCATGGGTATGCCCGCCTCAGAGAGATTTTTATTTTTTTCCAGATAGCGACCTCCCGAACGTTGGTCCCAGGCTCACTCGACTTTGTGCCTTCTCACTGGTAAAGATATTGTAATGTATTTTGGCCATCAGTTTCTCTTGCAACCTCACACATTAGGGGGCATCTTTTATATCCCTAAAATGCTCTACCTACGCATACATGGCATTGGCCTTTCTACTTGCACAATTTTCCAAATTACTGTTGAGGATATATCTTTAAAAAACCATTTTTTGGAGCATGTATGCAACCTGTTGCACTATTTCCCATGTACATATTCTATTTGCATACTAGAAATACCACGTACATATGCTAGTTCTACACTAAACATCTCTTGTTTACCTCCAAAAGTTTCAAGGAATTCGGTGGAGTTTATGGACTATCAAGGGTTTCTCAACCAATTCACCCATTATATCCTGTCCCAAAACCGAATAACTATCCTTTTTTCATATAAAAGGAGGTCTTGGGGTCCCATTCCAACATCAAGCATTAGAATAGAGAAACTTTGCAAAAATCCCTTCCCCTTTTAGCCCAATATTTGCATCCCTTTCTAAGATTTGGCCTCAGCATTCCCCCTCCATCCCTATCCCTATACAATCCCTTCCTTACTTCCCAAGAATATCGGTTGATTGTGAGAGGTATTATGGGAATGATGCACTTGGAGTAGTAGTAAGAGGATCCTGGACCAAGTTCATGGAGCGTCTACCGACAAGAAGTTTGTAACTTTGTGTAATCTTCACATATGAATAAAAGAATTTTGTTTATGTCCCAAATATTGTGTTTTTGTTCTTATTTGATTAATGCATTCACATTTGTATCTGAACCCTAACATTGATAAGTAGAGATAGAATATCTTGTAGCTTTGTTGTTTAAATTGTTTGCAGGTCAGATTTGGGAGGAGGCCAGTAGTCCAAGAAACTACAAAGGAGAAGGAGGTCAGCACCATCTGAAAGGACCTAAGGTACACCCTCTTTTCCTTATCTTATGTTTTAAGGTTAGATTGTTTGGGGTAGTTTAGAAATAGGATTGTCTTTTAAGGGAGATCAATCATTTTACTATACTCTGACCCAGTATAGTAATAGGGGGATTTTCCCCGCTAGCACTAGAGAGAAGAAAGTATGGAAGGATGACATGATTGAGGAGTACCGGTCCATTATGAAGAATGATGTTTGGGATGTGATTTCGAGACTAAGAGAGAAGACAATGGTGAGTTCAAAATGGATCTACAAGACAAAGCATTCAGTTGATGGCAGTATCGAGAAATATAAGGAAAGGTTTGTGGCCCGTGGTTTCTCCCAGAAAGAAGGAATAGGTTATGAGAAGATAGTTTCTCCTATGGAAATATACACTTAGATTAGAGCTATACTTGTGATCGTTGCAATAATGAAATGGAAGGCACACAAGATGGACGTAAAGACAACTTTTATGAACGGTGTAGTAGAAGAGGAAGTGTGTGTGGAGCAGCCAGAAGGTTTTGAGACACGTGACAGGAAGACACTTGTGCAGGTTGAAGAAAGCCTTATATGGATTGAATAAAGAACCCAGGGCATGGTACGGAAAAATTAATAGTTTTTTTATGAGCTTGGGATTTACCAAGACTAAAGCAGATTCCAACCTTTACTACAAGGTTGTGGATGGTGGACCAGTGATATTACTGTTATATGTGGATGACCTGTTTCTAACAAGAGATGATAAACTCATCATTGATATTAAGAGGAGGCTTGCTACAAATTTTGAGATGAAAGACCTAGGTATGATGCATTATTTCTTAGGTCTAAAGTTATGGCAGAAACCAAATGATATTTTCCTTAACCAAGGAAAACATGTTGTATAAATCCTGAAGAGATTTGAAATCATGGATTGTAAATCCATGCTTACATCGATGGTGACAAACGTGAAGTTATTAATTCATACATCTTCAGAGACAGTGGATGCCACCATGTATAGACAAATGATTTGTTCGTTGATGTATTTGACTAAAAGAAGGCCAGATATATGTTTTGTGGTGAACACATTGATTTAGTATATGGTTGAACCGAGACATGTTCACTTGATGGCGGAAAAACACATATTGGGGTACCTGAAAGGTATAGTTAACTATGGACTCAGATATGTTTTGGATCGTTAGATAAGACTAGAAATCTATGCTGATTCAGATTGAGCCCGTAGTGTCGTAGATCGAAAGAGTAGTTCAAGATGTTGCTTTAGTTTGGGATCAGTTATGATCTCGTGGCTCAGCAGGAAACAGACTAGTGTGGCACTTAGTATGGATGAGGTAGAATATATAGTAGCATGTTCATCTATTTGTGAAGTTGTGTGGCTTCAGAAGTTTATTGTAGGAATGTTTGATCTCGAGTTGGAGGTGACTTGTATCTTATGTGACAACCAGAGTTGCATAAAGTTATCATAAAACCCAGTGTTTCATGACAAGTCAAAGCATATCGAGATCAAGTACCATTATATCTGATACATGGTACAAAAGGGAGTAGTGAAGCTCCAGTATGTTGCTACAGATGAGCAGATAGCTGATGTGTTGACCAAGCCTTTGTCGAAGATAAAGTTTGAGTATTTCAGGGACAATCTTGGCATGGTCCAGAAGGACTTCCCTCGTAAGAGGAAGTGATAAGTTACAGATGTGATTATGGGGGAAGTAGCATGTAGAGTGTGGCAGCAGTGGTTATTCATTCATGGGTACGTTACTGGTTGTGGCACCAATCAACATGACCTCGCATAGGGTCAGCAGTATTTCGAGCCTCTAGGGCTGGTAGATGCTCAGCTTTCAAGTTGGAGGGCCAACCTGTGTGGTTGGAAGTGTTCCTATCCTTGGGATATATGGGTAGTGTGTGCACACTATATTGCCTAATCCTTGTGGTTAGATACTTAGTCGCTATGGACTGGATTCCTAGTGTGCCAACCAAAAGGGATAGCCATAGGGCTAGTTGTCCAGATTATGTGTGAGTTGGACATTTGTGAGATATATGCCTAGTTTTGTGTGAGCTGGATGAAGTCCTGTAATGACATAAGTTTTGAAAGGATGTCGAGGCCCATAAGGTCTAAAAGGATGACGAGGTTAGGCCTAAATGCATGACAGTGATGTATAGACACATCAGATAGCATGTGTGGCTATGATGATGATACTTGTGACATGATCTATGTGATCATGGTATATCCTGTGTGGCTATGGTGATGCTACCTGTAGACTGGTCTTCAAGACCATGTGATTGGTGGTAGTCTTATGCATGCCATGTATGGATTTCATTGAAACTACTAGACGAATAACATAATGGATAATACCTCTCTAGCTAAGAGGGAGTGTTGATATTTTGGTAGCTGCGGGGGGTATTAACCTCCAGGACAACCTTTGTGCTTAGATAAAAATATTACGGAAGAATGAGAACCATTAAACATATGTGGAAATACCCTAGAAGAGAATTCATCCCAAGGAGAATAATAATAAAGAATTAGAAGGCTCCAAAAAGAGAATTTGTCCCTACATTAAAAGTCACTTGGATAGACTAGTATATAAAGAGGTAAGGAGATACGTCATTGACACACATTAACTCACTCTACAATAAAGGCGCGATTTTAGAAGGAGCAACAGTTGCAGCAGTTCAACGAAGGGATGAAGGAGGTGCAAGTCTGAGGAAGGTGACGCAACAGCTGCAGTGGTGAAGTCTCTCATTGCTCATTCTTTCTAGTATATCTCTTGTGCACTTCTCTTGGTAAAGGTACACTCTCTTGGTATTGTGCTACTACTGCAACCGTGTTGGTATTTTTGGCTAGAGTATATATGATAAGACTTGCTTCATGTACGAAATCTATCTAAGAAAAGGTTATTGTTAGGATATTTAGACACTTAGGAGTTAGTTAATATCTAATAGGTATAATGTGTCATTAGGTAAAAGTGTGTTTCTCAGTGTGTTTCTTTAGTATGAATTAGTATGCATTTGTAGTTAGGAAATCTCACGGTCATGATATGTTCCCGACATAGAGTGATCCGACGGTTCATATTCTCCTCGATCGTAACGGTCATTGATTTGTGTCTTAACACCCAATTGGTCCATGATCTCTAAGATTATGGAGGGTCACTTTCCGATGATCGATTGGAGAAAATATCTTGTAAAATATCTTTGTAATATTTTTTCTTTTGCATTAATAAGCTGCTCCAAGTGGTCGCATTGGTTGGGGCCATGGATGTTTCCCCGTAAGGGTTTAACCATGTCAAAACATCGTTGTGTTGATCTTTGATCTGGTTGTGTGAGTTTTTATTGAAGGTGTTCATCCTCTATTGGAATACCTGTGTTGTCGAACATGGTATCAGAGCCTGTTTGAAGAACCACTCCTATTATAGATCGAGATCGTGAAGCCGAGTTGTCTCATATCCATTTTTTGCAATTTTCCTACATTTCTAGGCCGAGAGGACTGTTCCATTGCATCCATAGCACTTGTTTCAATCCGGAACACTTTTTCGTTTCACTCGAAAAGGTTTCCATTTTCCCAAGATACGGCCATTTTGGTCAAATCCATAGGTATAAAGCCTGAATACGCCATTTAAATTTTTGCGAAGTATTATTTTGGTTTTATATTATTTGTTTTTGGGTTGCTACTCTTTTAGATCTGCGTATTCTCTTTTCCCTGAGCCCTGTGCAATCTCGGAAAATCAGAAACATATAGGAAAAGGTGCATTTTCTGGGTAAGCTAACCGAGATCTAACCCTTGTTTTCATCGAGAAGCGAAACAATTTTATTGTATGAAAAGAGTTTTTTTTAGCACGCTCTCCAAGGTTGTCTTCAACAACAAAAACAACAACAACAATCCTCTTGCTAAAATACAATATGTTTTGCTAGCTCATTTGGTTAAAAGTTTCTTTATTAAGTAAGAGGTCTTGAGTTCAAGTCTCTTTTTATTATTTTTTTGAAAAAGTTCATGCTCAATTGTAAAGCGTATTTCACTTCAAGTATAAAAGTGAATCACTATAAGTAGCTTTAATATTTTATTTTAGAGTTATTTATTTTGTGTGCATGTTTTATTTCATAAAGTAACTTCATTGTAAAAGTGATTCCCACTTCTTTTTATAAAAGTGGGTCACTTCATAAAGCAACGTAAACCACCACGTGGTCCTTTGGTTACTGTTTATTCCTTTTTAAAAATGGCATAACTTTCACATCCGAAGTCCATTTTTAGTGTGATTCTTTTAAAACCGCCTAATTTTTTGAGATATTTCCATCCAGATCATCAGTTTTAGTTTTTAAATCCATATTATCTACATATTTAATATGGCTTCTTCCAGTAATCTTTTGCTTGCCAGCACCAACTACTTCCAATGGAAATCTCATATGGAGGATTTATTAAGAAGTAAAGGTTTGTACCAAATTACCTTGGGAAAGGAAAATAAACCCACTGATGATGATAAGAAATTCAAATGGGCTAATAGGAGTGATGAAGCACGTGGACTAATCAGAATTCCCATCTCTCTTGATTTAAGGTTCCACCTTAAAGAAATTGATGGCCCCGGTGAAGCTTGGGAAAATATTGAATCTTTGTTTGGTAAAATCAATATTATTCGAGCACAACAGTTAGAAAATCAAGCACTGACTTTAAGTTCAACTAATTTTTATTGCATTGGAGACTATCTATCTAAGTTTAAAACACTCAGAATTTTATGTGAAGAATGTGAGATAAAGATGGAAGAAGAGCGTTGCATCTATCTTATTCTTTATAAGCTAGGTAGTGCATATTTTGTGTTTGTATCTACCTTTTATGCCATGAGAGAGGCTCTAGGGAAAGCTTATAAAAAACCCACTCTTGAGTCTTTTTGTGTTTCTTTGATTAGAGAGAAAGATAAGCTTGTACAACTTGGAGTGATCAGCACTACAGGTACCTCCAACAAAGCCTTAGTTGCCTAGCAAAAATATAAACCCAAGAATCCCAAGAAGCAACATCCTCACTATAGAAACAAACAACATAAGGGTCCCAAACACACTCAGACAACTTCAGCTCCTAATGTTGACAAAGGAGAAAAATATAAAAATAAGAAGACTTACAGACATTGCAACATTTGCGATAAATATGGTCATGATGAGTCCAAATGTTTCAAGAAGATGGTATCTTTAGAAGCAGCAATGAAGAAGCACAACATCAGTATTGATTCTACTTCTTCTTCTTCTTCTCATGGGCATGCACTTTCTACTTCTGGTTTCTCCTTCAATACAACTTCTACTTCTTCTTTTAATGAGTGGCTTATTGATTATGGAGCATCTTATCATATGGCTAAGGATAAATACATTTTTTCTTCTCTAAATGAATGTAACACCAAGAAAATATTTGTTGGTGATGATAGATCTCTTAGTGTTGTGGGAACTGGAATAGTTCAAGTAGATAATGGTCATTTCAATGATGTATTATGTGTTCCAAGTCTTTCTTGCAGCCCTCTATCAATATATCAAATCACTCATTCAGGTGAAGGTAAAACCGTAGAGTTTTCACCTAACCAAGTTGTAATCAAGGATCTAAAAGATCTTAAGCATGTTCTTGCAACTGGAATTGTTGATTATATTACCAGGTTGTACAAGTTTGACAACTTTGGGTCATCATATTTTTCATCAGTTTTTGTTGCTCATCGCGATGACTTGAGAAAACTTTGGCATGAGCGGTTTGGTCATCTAAACTATCACTCATTGTAGCAACAATGTAATCAACAGATGGTGACTGGTCTTCCTAATGTTTCATGCAGAGATGGTGTTTGTGTTGGTTTTGTTCTCAGCAAACATCATCGGGACAGTTTTGATAAACGTGCCTCTTGGCACGCATCAGGCCCTTTGCAGCTTGTTCACAGTGATTTGTGTGGTCCACTTTCTACTCCTTATTTTTATGGGTGCAAATATTTCTTAAATTTCATTGATGAATTTTCCAAACGTACTTGGGTTTACTTCTTAAATCTTAAGAGCGAAGTTTTTGACAATGTTTTTGCCTACAAGGCCCTTGTAGAAAAGCAATTTGGACATCAAATTCAAAGGTTAAGAATAGATAATGGAGGTGAATATGTGAACAATAATTTTACAAGTTACTACACTACATAGGGAATTTAAATGCAACACATTGTTCCATATAAACCACAACAAAATGGTGTTGTTGAGAGAAAGAACCACACATTAAAAGAAATGGCTAATTGTATGATCCAATCTAAGGGATTAAGTCTAAAGTATTGGGAATAAGCCATCAACTGCGAAAATTACATAGTAAATCACACTCCCACAAAGGCTCTTAAAAGTATAACACCGGAAGAATCTTGGACTAAAATTAAACCAAATGTAAGTCACTTCCGTGTATTTGGCAGTATAGTATGGGATCACATTCCTGATGAGAAAAGGAAAGAATTGCAGCCTAAAAGTGAGAAGTGTATATTTTTTGGTTATTCTGAAGATGTTAAAGGTTATATACTTATTCAACCACATTGTAATGAAATTATTATTAGAAGAGATGTTAAATTTGATGAAAATCTCTTAGTATGCGAGCCTAATTTGGCGATTGTTCCTTCTTCGGCTTGCGATCCATATTCGGCGGTTGTGCCTTCTTCAGTTCTTATTATGGTGTCTTCTTCAGATGATGACGGTGAGGATGAAAATCCACCTTTGCATTCTCACCTTCCTCCAGATGAGTACTTTGAACCTGAACTAGCACCAGCTCCTTCGCTTCCTAGATGGGTTCGTTCAACACAAGAAGCAGTTGGTGATCTTGTTGATGATCCTTCATATCGGCATCAGACATGTTCACAGTTCCAGTGAGCCTCTTCTATTTTGGCTCAAGTTTCAGAGACTCATGATCCAGAGACATTTGCAGAAGCTTCAGATCATAAATATTGGGATACAACAATGAATGAAGAGTATCATTCTTTAATGGAAAATGATACTTGGGATCTTGTACCTCTTCCAAAAGGAAGAAAAATTGTCAAATGTAAATGAGTCTACAGAACTAAGTATGCATTAGATGGAAGTGTTGACAGACACAAGGCTCAGTTAGTTTCCAAAGTATTTTCCCAAGTTGAAGGAATTGGCTATAATGAAACCTTTTCCTCTATAGCCAAAATGAATTCCATCTACCTTGTTCTTTCCCTTGTTGTCTCACATAAATGGGAGGTCCATCAGATGGATGTTAAATCCGGATTCTTGCACGGATATTTGCAAGAATAAATATACATGGAACATCCTCCTGGATATGTCCAAAATTACTCTAGCCTTGTTTGTCACCTTAATAAATCTCTTTATGGTCTTAAGCAAGCTCCCCGAGCTTGGTATGCCAAAATGGACAGCTTTCTTATTGACATTGGATTCTATAGATTCCATTTTGATCCTAATGTATATACCAATAAAGTATTAATCCATCTCATCATCCTTTCCCTTTATGTTGATGACCTTATCCTTACTGGTAGTGACTCAAAACTTTTAAACCATGTGAAAACCATCCTTAAGAAGAAATTTGAAATAACAGACTTAGGATTTTTGCACTATTTCCTTGGCCTCCAAGTTTTGCAAACCAATGAAGGAATTTTTCTTTCCCAGACTAAGTATGCTTGTGACCTTCTTCATTGCTTTCACATGGACAATTGTAAACCATCCCCTTCTCCCTTCTAGTCTGGAGTCAAGCTTACTACCACATGTACTTCTCCTGAAGTTGATTCCACCCTGTACCTCCAATTAGTTGGTAGCCTCTTATACTTGACTCATACCTGTCCTGATCTTTCCTTTGTTGTTGTTCTTGTTGCCCAGTATATGCAAACACCCCATGAAAGTCATTGGAAAGCAACTAAAAGGATACTTCGCTATGTATGTGGTACAGTTCAGTTCGAGATACATTACAGTTTAGGGGGGACTCCTTTATTGATTGGTTTCACTGATTCAGATTGGGCCGATGATCCCGATGATCGGAAGTCTACTGAAGGTTATGTTTTCATCCTTGGTTCAGGACCTGTCACTTGGGCCTATAAGAAACAATAGGTTATTTCACTTTCTTTAGTAGAAGAAGAGTACCGAGCAGCGTTAAATGCAAGTCAGGAAACCTTGTGGCTTCAACAGATCCTTTCAAAGTTTGGATTCCAGCAGCAACACCCGACCAACCTTTGGTGTGACAATCAAAGTGCCATCAATATCGCCAAAGACCCAGTTCAACATCAGCACAATAAACACATCGAGCTACACATGCACTTCATCAGAAAGCTCATTCATGATCAAGTTATTGAAGTGCTCTTTTTCCCTACAGAAGATCAAGTTGCAGACATTTTAACAAAGTCTCTTACAGAAGCGAAGTTTTCCAAACATTGATCTATGTTAGGAGTTCAGGAAGTTTTCATCAAGGGGGGATAGGCTCTAATTCCTCCTTCCTTCTCATGTTGTGTCAATATTGTAAATTCTTTAGTCCTATCCCAAGTTGTTCTTAAGGGGGGATGTTAGGATATTTAGACACTTGGGAGTTAGTTACGATCTACTTGGTCTAATGTGTCGTTAGGTAAAAGTGTGTTTCTTAGTGTGTTTCTTTAGTATGCATTAGTATGCATTTGTAGTTAGGAAATTCAATGGTCACAATATGTTTCTAACATAGAGTGATACGATGATTCATATTCTCCTTGATCTTAACGACCATTGATCCATGGCTTAACACCCGATTGGTCCATGATCTCTAAGACCATGGAGGGTCATTTGTCGATGATCAATTGTGAGAAACTCTCTTGTAAAATCTCTTTGTAATATTTTTCTTTTGCATTAATAAATGGTTCCAAGTGGTCGCGTTGGCTAGGGTCGTGGATGTTTCCCCATAGGGTTTTTACCACATCAAAACATCGGTGTGTTGATCTTTGATCTGGTTGTGTGAGTGGTTATTGAAGGTATTCATCCTCTGTTGTAATACCTGTGTTGTCGAACAATTATTGTTCTCGGGGGTGGCACGTGTAAGTGCATATGGTTGGGTGACAGTGGTGTAACATTGTCTATGGTAAAACGAGCATACCAAAATTTTAACAATCTCAACCAACTCATGAGACCCTTAACTTCCTCCTTGAGACTAGGAAACCAATTTCCCCTTAAAAGTAGGAAACTAATTTGTGCATTGGATTCTTTCAAAAATATAATTTCTCATTTTTACAATTAAATGAATAATACGTGAGATTCTCAAACTCACTTCAAGCATTAATCATTTTTCCAATTTGCATGAATAATATATGAGTTTCTCACTCACTTAAAGTATTAATCATGTTTACATTTTAAATAAATCATTCATGAGTATTAATTATTATTTTCCACCTACCATCAATTAGTATTTTAATGATATTCTCCATGGTGTGAAAAGTAATGATTATGTGTGTGGAGATCCTCCTATATCAGTGTATCTTCAGATGCTCTAATACCAAACTAATGCAACAACTTTAAAATGACTACCTGTGTTCAATATTTCCAACTTTCTTGTCTATGAAAAACTGAATACTAATAAATTTCTCTAGTGAATATTTTTTCAATGTCGCCATTGTAAAGGGCCCATTGTCGCCTTTCCCTCGATAATTACACATACAGGAAATACAAAACAAACATATGTTGATTTTCATTCAAAACAAACTTTGTTCTATTTTGTTTTATTTGCAAAACACAAAGCACTAGAAAATTATGTCTCGATACTATAGTACGAAGTACATACTTGGTGCCAACAATACCTACAGAATTTACACCTCGCCCATGATCCAACAATAGACAATGAAAAGGAATCCAATAAATAGTAGAGCATCCAAGAGACACAAAGACATCAACTTTTGACCAGGTCTACAAACTAAACTACATTTAATATCCATTTGTCACGGAGCATCAAAACATCACAAAGAGTCCATACTTTCATAATGTAACTCAACACCTAAATGCTCACAAATTGTTAAGTATAAGACTAAATACATGAAATCTACAAAGGGGATAATAACCCAAAATAGTCATTCCTCCAGTGGACCTTAACCAGTTATTGAGTTATAATTTTGACAATTTTTTTGGAAAGAAGACATCTCAACCCACTCGAAATACTGTGTGCCTTTCTAAAAAAGGGAAGAATTAGTCACATGATTTTTATGGAGGATAAGGCAATAAAAGAATCACTTAGAAGAAAAAATTTGAAAAGTTCAGAATGATTTATGGACTCACAAACACCCCTTTAGATTAAGGCGGAATGTTGGATACCTAATCCTCATGATTATAATATTTTTGTAAATATCATTGTAAATATCATTGTAAATATCACTTAGGAGAAATATTAAGAGTCTTAGGCCAAGTCACCTAACACAATGACATGGGACACAGAGGACACGAAAATACGAGTGTTTGACACGCGACACGGTGACCCCGTAAATAGGACACGTTTATATATATATATATATATGCAAACAAATTGAAAATTACACATACAAAAATGAAATTTAAACTTAAAGATTCATATTTTGTTAAAAACTAGAAAATTTACATGATACAAAACATGTAACATAATACATTGTAACATCAATGATGATCAAATGACAAACACTGAACACACAAGAAATTATAAGCATAAGTTGTAGCATTCTCAATCCCATTAAGTCATCTAAATCAAAATGTATTACAATGTAAATAGATATTGAATCAGAGTCACTAATACTATAGGTGGGAATGCCAATGGAAAATACAAAATAGCCATAGGGTAGATACTAGAACCATAGATGGAAGAATTTCATAGCTCATGAGTCATGATTTTCAGTAGTCCTCCATGTCATTATCATCAAAATCAGCATCACTACCACTACTCTCTCCTTCATCCTCTTCCTCCTCCTCAAGAATATCACCATCATCAAAAGTGATCGGCTCTAGTACCGGTTCATTAAGATACAAGTTGGCTAATGCCAATTCAACACTGTTGTCCAAACCCATATCATCAGGAAACACATCCCACATGTTTGTCTTTCTCATTGTTATAGATCTCTAGTGAATATTTTGTTAACGCCACCATTGCAAAGGGTGAAAAAACCACCATTGCAAAGGGCCAATTGTTTCCTTTCGCTCGATAATTACACATACAAGAAATACAAAACAAACATCGATTTTTTTTCATCCAAAACAAACTTTGTTCTATTTGGTTTTATTTGCAAAACACAAAGCACTAGAAAATTATGCTTGGATATTATAGTACGGAGTACAGGCTTAGTGCCAACAATACCGATAGAATTTAGACCTTGCCCACTATCCAACCATAGACAATAAAAAGGCATCCAATAAATAGTAGAGCATCCAAGAGACAGAAAGACATCAACTTTTGACCAGGTCTACAAAACTAAACTCCATTTAATATCCATTTTTCACGGAGTACCAAAATAGCATAGAGAGTCCATACTTGCATAATGTAAATCAACACCTAAATGCTCACAAATTGTCAAATACAAGACTAAATACACGAAATTTGCAAAGGGGATAATAACCCAAAATAGTCATTCCTCCAGTGGACCTTAACCAGTTATTGAGTTAAAATGTTGAGAAAGTATCAAAAGATACCAAAAAACAAGGGATTTGTTTTCCAGAGGTCCTCAACCCTTATAATGAAAAGAAAACAGTGTGATTATGCATAGTGCTTCCATTCTAACTCAAAGCCCGGACAGTGAGCATTGATTCTTCCAGACTTTCACCTCCTTTTCTCCTCCAAGTAGCCACCAAGTTTGTTACCATTTGGAGAGTAGAGGATCAACTTAATCATTATGAGATCAGATTTCCTATTTCATGTTCAGGTTCCATATTCTTATGGAGATTCTGCTTGCATTTGTTTTCGCTAATCGATTTGTTTTAACTGTGGAATTGAAATCAGAATTGGAGGCATATTTGGCAGGTTGTTGGGCCAAATTCATAGACAAAAACAAATTATCTTCTGCATTAGGATGCTAATTTCCATTCCCATGAGGGTGGACCTTATATTGTGAATGTGTTGCATCACAACTATATGTAGTTGCATTGTGATATAAACTAGGCAGCAACAATGCATGCTCAAACTTTCATAATCCACTACGACAGTAAAAAGCAACAAGAATTCCATAGAATGTTGAAGTACAACACTATAGGGAAGAGCTAACTGAGTTACAACTTCTAGTTTTTCCTGCAATCTTGCTTTACCCTGTCTGATTTATATATGTATTATTCAATCAGCAAAAGTGCATTCACTTTGGAGAAGATCAACATAAACCAATATGTACGAATATATGGCCTACTTAAATTTATCAAACTATGGCTATGCCTTTGTGCAATATACCAGATGAATAATAATATGTGGAACTGAAATATTTAGCAAGCAGTGATGGAACAACCAGATTATAGCTAGAACAATATGATGCAGGAGCATCTCAAGCGAGCCAGCGTGGAGACAACGGACAGCTGGAAAAGCGCCCAGCACAAATTTTGAAATCACTTTGAAGTTATTGCGCGATCTTAAATGAAGCCATTAAGAAGAAGCGCACTTGTAAAATGTAAATGGACCTTGAGTGATTTTCTCTCGTCCTTAGTAGGTAGGAGGCATTTATAGTAGTTAATGCAAGTAGGTAGAATTGAATGTGTAGATTAGACAGTTTTGGAGCGCAAGAGGGAAACGGGATATAGACACCCTCATTGTGTATTGTAACATCATCAGAGAGAGCATAGAAGAGAAGCATAGAGCTGTGTGAAAACACCCATGTACAGACATTTGGATTAATAGAGGAAGCTTTGATTCAAATTCATGGTGTCGTGTTTGTTCATTGTGTATGTATGCTAAATGTTATGCTCATGGTTATTTCACTCTTCCTTCTGTACATTTGCTTTTATGCTATGTATGAATGATTTCTTGTTGAATGTTTGAAATATGAGAGGAAAGAGGGGAGGAATGAGTTTCAATTGTTTCTCTATCTGAGCAAGAGTTCCTGCAAGGAGTGTAGTTGAATTGTCCGCAAGGAGTGCGTCAACAAGGTGTTCAGAGGTTTGTCTCTGAAAGCTCAGGAGAGAAAGCTTTTGTTCTCATTTCCGCAGAAGTGCAGTTGGGCACAGGAGCCATGCAAGGAGTGCGCAGGCTGAGTGAAGTCTCAGGGTTGTGGACCTGAGCGGAGTATTGAGAGACTGTTGTTGCAGGTGTGCGCAGAGTCGAAGGATTTTAACACTTGGAAGCGTTTGAAAGTCTGTCGCAAGGAGTGCGTGCAAGGGTTTGTCTAAAAGGCACAAAGTTGGGGAAAGCTCAGAAGGATTTGAACCTTTGAAGGAGTCGAAGGAAGGAAAGAGGCCAAGTACCTTAAAAGTTTGAAGGAAGGCGTAGTAGCGAAGGACCATAGGAGGACGAGTTCTCAGAGAAAGAACGGATGGTTGGAATTCTCTGAAGAGAATTCGTGAAGCCCCGTGAACCGTTGGATCTCACGGAGGAACAGGGGAGATACGAAGAATATTCTCGAAAGGTTCTAAGCTCCGGAGGAGTATGGTCGTAGATCCAAGCCACAAGGGCCGTTGGATTTACACGTGGATACCTTAGATTTCGAGAGTTGAAGTTCCGTAACTTTGCAACGGGAATCGCGAAATCACGAACCGTGAAATCCCGAAGGTTAAGAGAACGGTGTGGGGCCATGGGGGAGTCAGCGAAGAGGACAGGTGGCGCACCATTGACACAGAGTCAAACTCCGTTGACTATTTCGGAGTTTCGTGGAGTGAAGTTCCGAACTCATTGCATTAGGATTCGCGATCTTGCGAAGTTCGAAGTCCCGACAGAAGTGAAGTGGCGTTGAAAAGTCAAGGCTCGCTAATGTATCAGAGTCTCGACAAATCGGGATTCGGGAGTCAAGGAGACAAGTTGTTCGACATCACGACCACCAAAATCACGATAAGGAAAAGCCCGAAAGAGAAGAGGACAAGTCAACGTTGACTGTTTTCGGGTTTCGAGGATTTGAAAGGCATGTGCTCGACCGTCAGGTTCGCGAAGTCCAATTCCCCGAAGTATAAAGGGGAAATTTCTGAAGTTGATTGTGGGTGCAGATTTCCCGAAGGGGAAATAGAAGAGTCATTCTGAAGCTCTTCGGGCCAGTCTGAAGAGAAATATTATGTGTTGACGCGGACCTTCCTACCTGTGGGTTGCGGAGGGAGCGTGCGTCATCACAATACCAGAATAACACCAAAAAGAGCACCTTTATTAGAGATACAAATGTTCACTTGCCTCTTTGAGGGGGAAACCTCCAACAGAGTAGAGCTATATTACAATAAAATCCAAGACAAAAATATCCAATTCCTCCTACTCTTATTTATACTAATTCTACCTTCTAAGGAAACTTCTAGAGGAAGATCTTTCTAGAAGTGGAAGCTTCTATTAGGTCTTCTTACATTGACTTATTCTCCTTTATTTATTAGGCCTTATTAACTAATGTCGCCCTTTATTACATATAAAACATATCCTACTAACTAACGACCCATGGAGAGGAGTTAGGATTGGATCCTAACATGCCATCCCCCTTCAAAAACGACATTGTCCTCAAGGCTATAGGTGGGGACACTGCTAGAGTGTAGTCGTTGGTTCTCAGGTCACAACCTCTAGTGATGTGTCCTTCCACTGGATCATCACTTCTTTGATAGTTATGCCACACAACTGACGTTCACGGTTATTGAGGACTACTTTTGGTTGGATCCAAAGGGAGTCTTCTTCATCTCATTCTGGAAGGATGGTTTGGACCCTACAATTTTGTCCCGCCTGTTCGTGCTCTTTTCGTCAATGAGTGAGCAAAAAGCGAGCACTTACATGCCTAGTTGGGCTCTTCTAGTCATGACAGCTGCAATGCAAAAGGTTAGAAATAAAATAGTAAAGGTATGAACAAGAATTAAACAAGAAATAAA
>ML837344.1:25119-45814 GCA_009831015.1 Picea engelmannii | reverse complement strand
TACTAAATCAATGTGTTCACCACAAAACATATATCTGGCCTTCTTTTAGTCAAATACATCAACGAACAAATCATTTGTCTATACATGGTGGCATCCACTGTCTCTGAAGATGTATGAATTAATAACTTCACGTTTGTCACCATCGATGTAAGCATGGATTTACAATCCATGATTTCAAATCTCTTCAGGATTTATACAACATGTTTTCCTTGGTTAAGGAAAATATCATTTGGTTTCTGCCATAACTTTAGACCTAAGAAATAATGCATCATACCTAGGTCTTTCATCTCAAAATTTGTAGCAAGCCTCCTCTTAATATCAATGATGAGTTTATCATCTCTTGTTAGAAACAGGTCATCCACATATAACAGTAATATCACTGGTCCACCATCCACAACCTTGTAGTAAAGGTTGGAATCTGCTTTAGTCTTGGTAAATCCCAAGCTCATAAAAAAACTATTAATTTTTCCGTACCATGCCCTGGGTTCTTTATTCAATCCATATAAGGCTTTCTTCAACCTGCACAAGTGTCTTCCTGTCACGTGTCTCAAAACCTTCTGGCTGCTCCACACACACTTCCTCTTCTACTACACCGTTCATAAAAGTTGTCTTTACGTCCATCTTGTGTGCCTTCCATTTCATTATTGCAACGATCACAAGTATAGCTCTAATCTAAGTGTATATTTCCATAGGAGAAACTATCTTCTCATAACCTATTCCTTCTTTCTGGGAGAAACCACGGGCCACAAACCTTTCCTTATATTTCTCGATACTGCCATCAACTGAATGCTTTGTCTTGTAGATCCATTTTGAACTCACCATTGTCTTCTCTCTTAGTCTCGAAATCACATCCCAAACATCATTCTTCATAATGGACCGGTACTCCTCAATCATGTCATCCTTCCATACTTTCTTCTCTCTAGTGCTAGCGGGGAAAATCCCCCTATTACTATACTGGGTCAGAGTATAGTAAAATGATTGATCTCCCTTAAAAGACAATCCTATTTCTAAACTACCCCAAACAATCTAACCTTAAAACATAAGATAAGGAAAAGAGGGTGTACCTTAGGTCCTTTCAGATGGTGCTGACCTCCTTCTCCTTTGTAGTTTCTTGGACTACTGGCCTCCTCCCAAATCTGACCTGCAAACAATTTAAACAACAAAGCTACAAGATATTCTATCTCTACTTATCAATGTTAGGGTTCAGATACAAATGTGAATGCATTAATCAAATAAGAACAAAAACACAATATTTGGGACATAAACAAAATTCTTTTATTCATATGTGAAGATTACACAAAGTTACAAACTTCTTGTCGGTAGACGCTCCATGAACTTGGTCCAGGATCCTCTTACTACTACTCCAAGTGCATCATTCCCATAATACCTCTCACAATCAACCGATATTCTTGGGAAGTAAGGAAGGGATTGTATAGGGATAGGGATGGAGGGGGAATGCTGAGGCCAAATCTTAGAAAGGGATGCAAATATTGGGCTAAAAGGGGAAGGGATTTTTGCAAAGTTTCTCTATTCTAATGCTTGATGTTGGAATGGGACCCCAAGACCTCCTTTTATATGAAAAAAGGATAGTTATTCGGTTTTGGGACAGGATATAATGGGTGAATTGGTTGAGAAACCCTTGATAGTCCATAAACTCCACCGAATTCCTTGAAACTTTTGGAGGTAAACAAGAGATGTTTAGTGTAGAACTAGCATATGTACGTGGTATTTCTAGTATGCAAATAGAATATGTACATGGGAAATAGTGCAACAGGTTGCATACATGCTCCAAAAAATGGTTTTTTAAAGATATATCCTCAACAGTAATTTGGAAAATTGTGCAAGTAGAAAGGCCAATGCCATGTATGCGTAGGTAGAGCATTTTAGGGATATAAAAGATGCCCCCTAATGTGTGAGGTTGCAAGAGAAACTGATGGCCAAAATACATTACAATATCTTTACCAGTGAGAAGGCACAAAGTCGAGTGAGCCTGGGACCAACGTTCGGGAGGTCGCTATCTGGAAAAAAATAAAAATCTCTCTGAGGCGGGCATACCCATGCTCAGGATGAACTAATAATGGATGCCAATATAGTACACCATATATCCATGTCATAGAAATGTCTATATATAAAGTGTATCCGTGAGCAATACACAATGGATCTACATCTCAAAATCAATCGATGATATTCAAGTACAATATAATATGCATCTTCAAGAAGCATAAATGCCTGTGGCTTTGAAAACAACTTTAATATCTTCAAAAGCTCAGGAAGGATTACAATAGGAGTGTAAGACTCACTATTCTGAGGTCTACAACACACTGTTGGGGAAATATTGGAGGATCTCGATCATCGGGCAAAAAACTTTGTCGATTTTGAACCTAGACTTGACTGGAATTACGAGATGGCCGACTCATGAAAGTCAAGAGAAAAACTGAAGAATGGCCAACTCAGGTTAGATAAAAATTCCCTTGGACAAAATAAGGAAAGATGATTAGACTCAGGTAGCGTAATATTGGCGTAAGTCTGTGATGCAGGAGGCACCACAAACTCTCCATATGTTTGGAAAAGTAACCAAACGAAGGAGGACACAACTCTACGTAGAGAGAACAACTTCCTAAGGTAATACTAGATCCCAATTCTTGGAGAAAAAATAAAAGGATGTGCTTTGTCCAAGGGAAACTATCTTGTTGTCGAAAAAATAATTGATATATCCCGTCCCCTCTTTTTGGAATATTTGATTTTTTTGTCTTTTTCAATTTTTTAACGAGCTTGAAAAATAATAAAAGAATGCTACGTTACAAAGAAAGAATGAGTGTCACGAGAAAGAAAACTGGTTCCAAGCACATGGAACATACTGATTCTCAAGGCAAGGAGACATGTGTAGGATAAGGACACGTGGAAAATTACTCCATGGTCAAGGTGTCAGATGGCAAAGGGAAAAAGTGTTGCAAGGCTTGTGTATAAGGAATGCTTTAAAGGTTCAGTTGAGAGAAACATCGAGCCAAAATTAGGCCAAAGACGCAAATATGAGATCTGCAATGTGATTAAGAATGACACACCAAGACTCCTTCCATGTAAATTTTTACGAGCCCAGAGAAGGTAAGCTCGATGGTTTTTTCACGTTTAGAGAGTCTGAAAAAATGTTAAAGAAGACTCTAGGGAGTTCCTTTTTTGCAACTAGTCTAGTCGGTTCGAAAAAGGGTTAAACTTATACTGAAAAGACGTCTCTTCAATACCATTTTAACAAGTGTGATTGAGACAAGATCACTCGACGATATTTTCAATTTTAAGGAGTATGAAAAGAGATTAGCTACGGACTCACAACGTTTTTCTAGGTTTAGTCTCCTTAGCCTGAAAAAGTATAAAATATAACTTAGGAGAACTCTCTTGACGAGACATGTCTCCCGAGGCGTACCTTTTTCTAGAATAATCTATTGGCTAGAAAAAGGGTTAGACTCATGCCGAATAGATGTTCTTTTTGAACCAATTAACGAGTGTGAAAGGAACAAGGTCACTCGACGACATTTTCATATTTAGGGAGTCTGAAAAGAGATTAATTATGGACTTCGGGGGGTTCCTTTTTCATAAGTAATCCCCAAGGACCGAAAAAGAGATAAACCAAAACCAAGGAGAATGTCCCTTTTTCGAAGATTTAGTCCCTCAAGCCCAAAAAAGGGTTAAACTTACACTTGAGAATACTCTTCTAGCGAACTGAAGTTCTTAGAGAATACCTTTATTCGTAAAATTACTCGTCTGGAAACAAGATCGCTCGACAATATTTTCAATTTTAGAGAGTCTGAAAATGGATTAAATAAGACTCCAGTGGGCTTCTTTTCTCAAGTAATCTAGATGAGATTGAAAAGAATAAATACAGTCTCGTTGGATGTTGCTTTCAAAATTTAAGCAAGCTTGAAAGACAACAAACCATTCTCTTTAGGGAGTCCCGTGGGTAAGGCCAAGAATGATGACGAGAAAGAAGAATGAGGCTTCAACACAAAGTCATGGTGGGACTAAAATGAACTCTCGTTCCTATGAAGTACTTCAGCCTGGGCACCAAATGGAAAACAATGTTCTAACTAGGATTCCCATGGAAGGAAGGCTCTACCCCATAAAGTATGACACACTTATCAACAAGGAAGGTTAGTGTCACAATTCAGTGGGGTTGATCCTAAGGTCAAATGAACTAGGAAACGGATAATGCAAAAATGAAAGTAGAGAAAAACCTAACCTATATCCTAGTTTTGAGGTCAATACCTGTCTAAACTGATCGATATGATGAACAAATTTCAAAAAAAAATGTCTCCAAGATCCTGCACATAAGGCCAATAACACTTATCCAGAAATTAATAAATCCAATATAAATAGAAACTTCAGAAAATAAGAGGTGCTACTGAATACAAAACTTGAAAACGACAAACCTGAACTATACAATATGTACAAGGTACCGCACAACCTTACAGATCATGCATGGTAGTAGTTAAGGTAGAGACCACTGCTAGGCTTTGACCAAGAGTCCCTTTGATAGTCAATCTGGAAAGTCTCCCAAAAGGGAATAAAACACAAACCACGATGAAATTCTTCCCATGATATAGAAACCGTAGTCATGGATTCTAGGATAGCCTCATCCGAAGGCAATTCAAAATCCTAGAAATCACGCAAATGAGGAGGGTCGACAGTCCCAAAGGGAAAAGAAAATTGACCATATTCCATATGACGATGGAGATTCTAGCTAGGACCGACAGAGTCTATCAACAAAGAATCACAAGAATAAGGGATTGAGGATCTATAAATAGTGAGATCAGACTCACAAGGAAAATCAAGATCACTTGGACCAAGAGGGGGATGTAAGGGCTCCCATGCCCCCATTGGATAAAAATAATGATGAATTATCGAGACTGTGTCTCGAGAAAGAAAACATGATTGCACAGGTTCCTGCTCAGAAGCAATTGAACATCGAGGATAAGACGCCACATAATTAATCCGTGGCGGGGTAGAGTCTACACGAGCACTAGGAACATATAAAGGGGTAGCCTGAACTAATGCTGAATTAGGATGGTGATTATCATATGTCAATTGGTCTATAGTGAAAATGATTCCATTGTGAGGGAAATGCATCCCCCGGAAGAGCGTAGACACCACAACGTCCATAGAATATACATAATCATGTCCGAGAAGTATATGGAAATCTAATGGGCCTTTCACCACTATAACATCGACAAGGAAAATATTCCCACCTAACGAGATAGGAAACTGAGGAAAAATCCCCAAATATTCACTAGGACGTCTATCAAAATCCAACATCTCATGCAAAATAGTCACAACCTCGAGAGAACCAAAATCTTTCCAAGTTGAGGAGGATAAAATACTTGCAGAGTCTCCTTCATCTACAATACATCAGTAAATTCTTTTTGAATTAACTTCAACCCTTATTTTAAAGGGTATATAAGAAGGAATACTAGGCTCAACAAGCTCATTCCAATCAAAGGAAACCATCCTAGGACTTGGAGGGGGTGTACTCGAAGTGAGAAAAATTCCCCCTTGTTTTGAAAGTCTTGAACTGGAAATGCTAAAAACATAGTCAGTAGACACATCACTCCCCATCAAAAGAGTGGGATCATCCAAATATTGCATCGGCGTGACCAATTTCGTAGACTCGTCACTCTCCAAGAGAAGAGTGGGATCAATCGAAGATTTCATCGGCGTGACCACTTTGGTAGACTCGAAACTCTCTAAGAGAAGAGTGGGATCAACCGAAGATTGCATAAGCATGACCACTTCTTCAACCAATGGCTGAATAGGATGCAAGACAACATGGTCTGAGGGAAAATAACCCCTCCAAAAAAGTGTGGGATCGGACGAAGATTTCATCGGCATAACCACTTCATCAACCACTGAATGAAAAGGCTGTGAGGAAACCTCATAAGACTCAGAATCAGAAGAGATTGCAGACAGGGACCACAATATTTGTGCCTCTGGAAGGACAAGGCATAAATGAGTAAGGTGATAACCCTTTCAAATATTACAAGGGAACTTAGGCTTACATCCTATTCATCTAGGTTTCTCAACAGAATTAGTGCCCCCAACATGAATAGCAGTGGCTGGTTGCATATCACTCGTATGGCTCACATTGACAAGACACGTGCCCCCAACATGACTCACAACAACTGGTTTCTCATCTCGAACATGATTAGTAGAGGTTGGTTGTTTTTCCCTGGCATGACTTGCATAGGCTAGGTGCTAGTTTTCAACATGACTTGTAGAGGTTGACGACCTATCTCCAACATGACTCACATAGGTTGGTCATTTCTTGTTCCTATTCTTCCTCTTTCTATTTCATTTAGACTTCTGATTACTAGTAGCTATACTTTCACTAGAGAAGGCAGAAGGAGGAGGAGAAGCCTTTGTTGATGAATGGACATCAACATAATGCCCATGACATAAGGTGCTTAAATAAGAAGCGTCAAGAGCATTTGGGACATTTGGAATGGTACCCAACCAAACCAATAGTTCCACATTCAATCCAGGAATGTACAAAGTGGCCATCAAAGGGACACCAACGTTTCTAAATAGAGGAAAAGAAAAATAATCCTCTTGCAAAGGGGTTGCTTGGTTGGTATAATCAGGAAATTTAGACATGAATATCTTATGCACAGGTTCGTCCCTTGCGGGATCGTTCAAGTCCGTAAAAATCTCACACATTGACTCTAGCGAACCAGTGGTATAAAAAAAAAATTCCTATAAAGAGGCAGCTCCAAGTTTCTAAGAGGAAGACCGAAAAATACTCACGACTGACAGAGTGGGAAGTCTACCACCTTAGGTCAGAGACCCAAATCAATGACTGACTAACTTACTATGGAAAACTAGGGAGCACAAAGCACACCACTAAGAAGAAAAGCCTAAAAAGATACAAACCAAAAAAACTACTTTTATGAATGCTTCTGACCCAGGGAGATGAAGTCCTAATCGTCCAAAGCATTCACAAAGGAAAACAACTGGCCAGGATAAACAATTATCCAGACCTATGACTGACGGTCTCTTCAGGTGTCTCCCATAGAATACATAGTCTGCCTCAGGTACTGCGATACACCCCTCACAATTACCTGTGTGTCAACCTAAATAATGGAAACTAGGCCACCAAATTGTAATCAACAACTAGAGGGGTACAATCGACAACCGGGCAAGTGTATGGGTAGGGTTACTAAGCCCGAAGATCCTCCCGAGGCTTGAAATGAAACATGGCTAGAATCACTCTTAGAGTACATTGGACGGATCCAAGTGTCTTAGAGGTCTGACACAAGTCGGGCTAGTAACGCTACAAGATTCACCCCCAATACACACTCTCCCAAATGCTTTGTCGGGATCAGGAATGGATATCTCCGTCACCTCCCTCCACGCGGCCTCGTGTTTGAATCCTATGTTAGAGGAGCTTCTTGGATTGAGTAATTACAAAGTAGATTTTTCACAGCCTAGCATAGAAATCTAGTTAAGTTTTAGTTGGACTTGGAGAGTTTACCTCTCCACACCTAATCCAAGGCCCTAGCCTAAGCTATTGGTTAACCCTAGAAAAAGTGTTACTAATATATTTTATATTAGAGCGTTCATTTTATGGGCCTTTCTTACTCAAGGAATGGAAGTGCAATTGATGTTGTTTTAGAATCTTGTGAAAAAGAAACTAATTAGAACACTGACAAGGAAAAATTTACACTAATCGTTCAAATGAAAAAGAGGTTTGAAGAAAGAAAATGCATGAACAATCTTTCAAACCTAAAAGTGCAATCTTTTCTCCTTTCCATGCAAAATGCACAATGAAACTTCCGAGTGAAACAAAAGAGAAAAATGAAAGGATTTTCTTTCTTATTTTTTCTTTTGAAATGCTTTCAAGATGAGAAGAAAACACAACCCTATGCTAATTCTTTTTCTTTTTCAAATAAAAATGAAAAGAAATGCAAATAAAGAAAGAGACCTACCTAGCATAAAAACTAGTTTTTTTTTTCTTTTATATTTTCCTCCAATCAAAGAAGGACTAACAAAAGATGCTAAAAGAAAGTGCAGAATACACGATTCATGGCCCCAAATTAAAGCTAAAAATAGGCCAAAAATGCTTGGAAACACAGAGATAAGAGGATTTATTTTTAAGAGAAATTTAAAACTGAATATTTAACCCAACCAAAGACCACTAACAGAGACTCTGTAAAGTCGAAGAAAGGCCTGAGAAGTCCAAGGCTTTTGTCAGGAAAGAGAAAAAAATCTTCTTTTTTAAAAAACCTTTAAAGACACAGAGACACGGGTTGTTGCACCAACAACTTGCATATGTACATGGACTGTATACTATGCAGACTACGTATGTATGCAGGCTGAGCCAAAGAAGGGGGCGTACACCTCTGAGTTTAAAAAAAAAGAAATAGGCTTGGCAGAATGAGTGGGTAGGGAATGATGGTAGGCACCTGGAAGGTGACCAAAAACTCTAAACTGACTCAGTAATACCTAAAAAAAATCAAGAAAAAATTGAAACAAATCAATTTAAGAAAAAAAAATCCCACGAAGACCCTAGAGAGACTCCCTAGTGTAGTCCCCAATTATACTGGTGGGGAAAATCCCCCTATTACTATATCGGGTCGGATAATAGGAAGAACATTGATCTCCCTTAAAAGACAATCCTATTTCTAAACTACCACAAACAATCTGAACTTTAAAGATAAGAGAAGGAAAAGATGGTGTACTTTAGGTCCTTTCGGTTGGTGTTGACTTCCTTCTCCTTTATAGTTTCTTGGACTGATGGTCTCCTCCCAAAGATGACCTACAAACAATTTAAACAACAAAGCTACAATATATTCTATATCTACTTATCAATGTTAGGGTTCAGATACAAATGTGAATGAATTAATCAAACAAGCACAAAAACAAAACATTTGGGATAGAAATATAATTCTTTGATTCAGATGTGAAGATTACAAAAAGTTACAACCTTGTTTTCGGAAGACGCTCTGCGAACTTGGTCTGGGCTCCTCTTACTGCTCCTCCAAGTGCATCATTCCCGTAATACCTCTCACAATAAACTTATCTTCTTGGGAAGTAAGGAAGGGATTGTATAAGGAGAGGGATGGAGGGGGAATGTTGAGGCCAAATATCAGAAAGGGCTGCAAAGCTTGGGCTAAAAGGGGAAGGAATTATGGAAGAGTTTCTCTATTCTAATGCTTGATGTTGGAATGGGGCCCCAATACCTCATTTTATATGAAAAAAGGATAGTTATTCGGTTTGGGGACGAGCTACAATGGGTGAATTGGTTGAGAAACCCTCGATAGCCCATAAATTCCGCCAAATTCCTTGCAACTTTTGGAGGTAAATGCGGGTTGTTTAATGTGCAGCTAGAGTATGCACGTGGGCTATCTATTATTCATATAGCGTATGTACACAGAAAGTAGTGAAGCAGGGCGCGTACATGCTCCAAAGAATGTTTTTTTAAGGAGAGATCCTCAACAATAATTTGGCAAATTGTGCAAGTAGAAAGGCCAATGCCGCTTATGCATAGGTAGAGAATTTTAGGGCTATAACATGCAACCTCTTCATAACAGGTAGGCTTTGCATCATTTATATCACTTACCATGCCATGTAGCTAGAATATGGTCGTGGTTTCTTACTTTCTATGAAATTTCCATCTGGAGCACCATACTTCTTTGCATCCTGAATAATCTCCCAAGACCAAGCCAATCTTCTCTTATTTGTAGTCATCTTTCGGGGTGGATCTGTAGGTCTCTATGGTTCTGTCATATCATGATATTATGGAACATACTCTTCTAGTACAATGCCGTTACTTGTTGTTGAGGAATATATATGAATTATCTTACTCAAGAATTTTCCAAATCTTGTTTGGCTAAGGCAAGATAGCCGAGAATATCACCCTATGTTTATAGCCTCAACAAGTATTTCCCAATCCACAAGTATTAATTACAAGGGCTTAGGATGATTTTTTAAATGAAAAGATTGTTGCAAAATATGAAATTTTTATATAATTGTCTGAACATATACAGATTGCAGAAAGTAAAAACAGAGATCAAAAAGAAAAAAGCAACCAAGTCATAGATTAACACAAATGAGACAGAATAGCAATCTCTTTATTTCATTCTAGGAAATCAAAAGTATCTTTCTCTTTACAAAAATCCCTGTGAGGGCATGGACCAAGGTCAAAATTAGATATCCCTGATGAAAACCATACAAAAGGAATTTGACAAGAAGTAAAAACTGAACTTTAAAATCTCAATCATCTTGCCACAGACTGCTGCCCACTTGACTCTACACAATATCCTTTATCAGTTATGAAACTCGATCCATAAACATACAAGTATACATAGACTATCAAAGATAGATCAACACCTCTGAAACATGCATATGAATTATATGGTTCAACTTTGAACCTTGTTGTCTACAATAGGACCCTGCTGTCAAAAAGAGAATTAGGCCTTTAATGAACTGAAGAATGAATGAAAACTCAACTATCTCATGAAAACACAAGAGAAAACATTAATATTCCTCTCTCCTTCTATTCTCTACTTGTTCTTCCTTTTCATTTGAATTTTATGCATTCCAAATCAGTTGAAGTAGCTCAACTACCTCCTTTAGTGAAGTTAATTAAACTTAACTAATTTTAGTTTAGGGGAATTAATAATAATAGTAATAATTAAGGGTCTTTATTAAATAATAACTAAGTAGGTGGGACCCCTTCTGACTCCCTTTTGATTCTTTACAAAATAAACACAATTAGATAATCATTTAATCACATGCCTCCTTGTGGCTCCCATAAATATTTCCAAAATTTGAATATTAAATATCAAAAATTATTCAAATCATATTCAAAAAATGTAATAATCACATTATCCCAAAAAAATAGCTTGTTGTCCAAAACTTTCTGCAAGCCATTGTCTTTAAAAAATCAATCATAAACACATAAATCAAAATCCATATTTTCCACTTTGAGAGGAAATCCTTCTTTTGTCACTACTGTGTCCTTTAGACTTCTCAGAATTAGCCTTAGGTTGATTTCAACCTTGAGGCTTAATCTCACTAATAACATGGGAACAATCGTCCCTCAGGTGCATACAGGAGGACACTGATTTCGCTGAGTCACTTGAGGGAGATGAGGGGGAAGCATCAACTTTACTTTTGTCTTGCACATGGGGAGCCTTGGTTTTAAGTCATTTTCTAGAATGGGAGGACTAAACAGCTGAGTGTGCAAGAGAAATTTGAGAATTTGGGTTTACAGGTGGAGGAGGAGGCGACAATGACAAGTTGGTCCAGCCATGATGGTGGGAGACTGCCAGATGAAAAATCTCCTACCATCCATCATTTTCGGGGACTTCTGGTTGCATAGATAAATGGGGAGGCACATGGATACCAAGAACATTTTGGGGATGGAAGGGAGGTCTCTTTGGTCTAGGCTGAATTATCCATTGCCCAATCCAATTGAAGAACCCAACTTGAAAACACTGGTTCAACTATTGAGGATCGCCATCAAAATGAATTGAGAATCTGGACCTTCTAGGCCCTTTGTTCCAGTTACCTCTTCCCATATTGTTTCTGCCATGACTGCCTCTACTGAAGAAACTCGTCCTTTATGTATCAATTTATTAGCAACTAGACCTTAACAGACCATACATGACATTATCTTTATATGAAACAAAGTTTGGCTCATAAATTAACATAAGACCCATGCCATTCAATCCATAAAAAGTATTTAATAATTGCCAAATGAGTATGGGGTGAAATAGGGTTCATGGGATATCTAGAGGGATTGTAATGAGAGAAAAAGTGGTAGTATGAAAGGGAGTAAGAACACGAGTACTGCTCAACAATTCATTAAATAATTGACAGTGCAATCAAAACCAAAATGTATCGACTGCCACCTATTTATGTGTCACATCTTTACCACTGACATACAAAGTGTTTAATTTATCTTCTAGAACAGGGCGTGTAAAAATGAAATTGGGATATGAGCAAAAAAGTGAGAATATGAGAGGGAATACTACATATATTGTTCACAAAAATAAATTAAATCAAACAATAACCATACCTTTGTTCCAATTACAATCCAAAAAGCATCCACTTTTAAGACCAAAATCATTTAACTGTTCCTTAATTGGAGACATAATGATTTATGTCTTTATAAAGAAAACAATTCAATTGCCCATAATTCTTCAATTATATCAATCTTTGCATCTTATACCATATCTATGCAACATCACATTAACATTGTTGCCAACATCATAACCATTCTAACCACAATCCTGCATGCTTTAATGCTAACCTTTTTCTTTTTAAAACAAAATATAATGTGCACAGTGATTCCAATTATCCATATCCAATATTCATCCTTTGCAATCAAATAATAATAGACCCAGTACTAACCACCAACAATCGACTTTCCAATACCGACTCACACAATCCACTTTCATCCAAACAATAATTGGGCCCTATCTAATCACCCACAGGTCATCAAAAATATAATCGACACCAATCGTGATTCAACAATAGTATTTAACCAAAACATATAGCTCTACGTCCAAGATCTGTGTGCATTAAAAATGTACAGACTTCCCTTTAAAAGAAATGCTCAACAAAAGAGAGAGCCATATAATGAGCTAGGAGAACAGAACCATATCACACACATTTGTCTCCTTTAATCTTGACAGGACCAAGATCATGTTTGTTGAACCAATCATACACAAATTCCTTTTAAACTTAAATGGAATCATGATCATGCTAGGGTTTAACACAACAATGGATGAAATAACCATAAATCGACCAAATGAAAAGTTATTGGGGATGTATATAACCCATACCCTTTTATTTTTCAAACAAATTTACCATAGATAGGAAATACAGAGACTCGATCAAGAGATGGTCTTTGAATTCAGAGAGCCCATGCTCTTTTTAAAATCACCAGTCATTTAACTTGTAACCCAAAATCTCGACAGAGCCAAAAGTGCCCGAGGAGAAACAAAAATAAGTTGTTTTCTTTAAAAACTTAATTGCAGAGAGGTAATAAGATTTTGCTAAGACAAGGAAGAATCCTCGAAAACACAAACAGCCTGTGCCATTTCTTTTCCTCTTAAAAAAAATCATCACAGAGAAACAACCAGGGGTAATCAAGAATAGTCTTGGAAGAACAAATAGTGTGAGCTATTTTAAAAATACTACTCATTTATCTTATAAACCAAAACTTAACAGTGAGGGAAATCAAATATAACAGTTATCCACCTCCATTAGATAACGAGAGGGGTGAAGCACTTAAAACATAGTGGAAGGATTACTGAGCACGGAACCATGACGTGCCCGAATGCAACTCGTGGCCAACCCAACATAATAAAAACTTCCATTTAAAGAACTGGGTGATGCCCAAGACCCAACTGTGTTATTCATTCAACAACAATGATAGTGAAGTAAATGCTATAACAAACAATAGATCGGGGCTTGACCAAACAAATAAAGAACAATGCCACTATCGACAATTGAATCGCAACCTGGAGGAATGAATCATAACTATGACCGAGATGAAAGGGGTGTCAACAACTAATACCCAGACTGGTGGAAAAAATCTCGTGCAAATAAAAAATGAGAGCTTGCTGCGCCATTATCGTATTTTCCACAGAGAACCAGAGTAAAACCCCACGCTGCCAAACCCTTCCTTTTAAACCAATAACCAATGCACATGATTTACAAAGCAATAAAATCCATTCTTTTTATTTAAAATTCCAACATTCCAGAGCATTCACAGAGAAAATCGTAATCACATCATGGATACACAGTCAAAAATCAAGAAAAACACAGAACTCATGCAATCCTGAGCTAACAAATTTATTCATAATACATAGGGACCATCATGGATGGAAAGTAAAGGAGCCAAACTTGGAAAAATTTCCTTGAGGATAGAGTTGGACTGTGTTCCTTTAAAAACCTAAAATTGCAGAGCTTCCACAATCACCAGAGCCAAATGAAACTATGGCTAGGGTGACGGGCTCGAGGGTGATTTGGAGTGATGTGCAGTAAATGCACGTCACTTCGTCAACTGACCCTATTCAATTCAACGTACTAGCCATCCCATTACTATAACATCAACCATAAATACAAACCATATCCATTACATAAATTCAATTCCATATCCATTGTATAGTGCACCACCCGAATCATGTCAAAACTTTAATACTAACCAGATGTTAAACATTGCCATATGTGCTTCTCATATAATCCTTTAACCAAAATGCATAGTATAGAGGCTAGGTCCATTACCTTCCATTTTTCACCATTATATATACCTTAAGGTTTATATATGTAATATACCAGATATAAAAAGTATGCAGAACATAAATAAAATGCTAGAAATGGCAAAATAACAACAATATAACCAGAACAATCACCACAATAGCACTGAAATGATACAAGAATAACAACATAAATAACACTTTGATTTAGAAAGAAATGTTCACGGGCCTCTTCGAGGGGGAAACCTCCAGTTGAGTAGAGATCTATTACAATAATATCCAAGCTAGGGTTCTCATACCCTCGACTCCTATTTATACTAAATATGTCTATCAAAAGAAACATCTAGAGGAAGATCCTTCTAGAAGAAGAAGCTTCTATTAGGTCTTCTTACATCTGACTTATTCTATTTTATTGCAAGGCCTTATTAATATTGACCTTTATTACATATGAATATATTTTTCTACCTATGTGCGGGTTAGGAACCTAACATGTCCTCCCCCTTAAAAAAATCCTTGTCCTCAAGGCTTGAGATGTGGAAATTGTTGCAGAATTGTAGCTGGTTCCCAAGTGGCATCTGCTGGAGTTGTATATTTCCACTGGATTAACACTTCCTTGATGGTTCTCTAATGCAGGCGATGCTCACATTGGTCCAAAACTACTTGTGGCTGTAGCCAAATGGATCCTTCTTTGGCTAACTCGAGAAGGTTGGTTTGAATTTGGCACTTAGTTCTGATCACCTTCTTTAAGCAGGAAACATGAAAAACAAGATGTATCTTCGAATGAATGGTCAAAGCTAACTGATAGGCCACCTATCCCACATGCTTGAGAACTGTATAAGGACCATAAAATTTGGGCGCTAGCTTCTGACAATGCTCGGCCTTGAGGGAATTCTTCTTGTAAGGTTGCAGGCAAAGAAACACATGATCCCCTTCTTCAAATTGACGTTCAGAGCGACCTTGATCTGCTTGTTGCTTCATGCGATTCTATTCCATGACCAAATTCTCTTTGAGGGTATGGAGAATAGCCTCTCAAACTGTAAGTGTTTGGTCAACCGCTTGGACCTTCGAGGCACCAGGTAAGTATGAGAGAACTGAAGGTGGCTTCTGTCCATATACCGCTTCAAAAGGAGTCATGAGTGTAGCTGTATGGTATGAAGTGTTGTACCACCATTCATCTAGGGGTAACCATTGAGCCCACCAATTTTTCTTTTATGAGGAAAAACACCTCAAATATGTTTCCAAACACTTGTTGACAACTTCTGTTTGACCATTAGTCTGGGGATGATAAGCTGTACTGAGATGCAATTGGGTGCCTTGTAGCTTGAACAGTTCTTGCCAAAAATTGCTTGTGAAAGTTGGGTTGCGATCAGAAACAATAGAGTGTGGCATGCCATGAATATTGAAGACCTAATCCATGAAATTTCGAGCCACCGTGGATGCTGTAAATGGGTGTTGAAGAGCACAGAAATGAGAATACTTGGAAAGGTGATAAAAAATCACCATGATGATTGATTTATTTCCCAATTTGGGCAAGCCTATAATAAAATCCATAGAGATGTCCTTCCAAATAACAGGTGGAATCGGGAGCGGTTGTAGTGTGCCCGAAGATTTGACTGTTTCTCCCTTGTTGCATTGACACACATCACATTCGACGATAAAAGTACGAATGTCCCATTTCATACCATCCCAGAAAAAAGAACATTTGACCCTATCATAGGTTTTGGTGAACCCTGAGTGCCCCACTGTCAGTGTAGCATGAAGCTCAGAAAGTACCATGGATTTAAGATTTGATTTTTTACTTAAATACAAACGGACTTTGTATTGAAGCTCATCATGGATCCAAGAGTACCCTGGGGGAGATGGAGCACTGGAATGAAATTGTTGGATCAACTGCAAACTTTTGGGATCTTGTAGCCATTCATGGCGAACAGCTTGGAGCCAATCTGGTATAATGAAGTAAAGAGAAAAAAGGGATCCTTCATCTTCATATTTGCGGGAAAGGGCATCCACAATCACATTTTCTTTTCCTTTCTTGTAAATGATGTCATAATCATAGCCAAATAGCTTGGTTACCCATTTTTGTTGCTCTAGGGAGGAAATGCGTTGTTCCAAAAATACTTGAGGCTTTGATGGCCTGTCTTAATTTGGAAGCGTTGCCCCAATAGATAAGGGCACCAAAAATCAACGACATGTATAATAGCCAACATTTCCTTTTCATAGATAGATTTGCCAAGATTTCTTTCAGATAGTTTCTTGTTGGTAAAGGCCAAAGGCCGACCCTCTTACATAAGGACAACACCAATTCCTTTCCATGAAGCATCACATTCCAAGAAAAAGGTCTTTGTGAAATCAGGAAGGGCTAGGACTAGAGTGGTGCACATGGCCATCTTCAAGGTTTGAAAATCTTGAGCAACAACTGGAGTCCTAGTGAAAGAGTTCTTTTTTAGGAGAGTAGTGAGAGGCGTTGCAATATTTCCGTAATTCTTAACAAGCTTGCAATAATAACCTGTTAAGCCCAGAAATCCATGCAATATTTTGAGAGTCTTTGGGTGAGGCCAGTCTTGCATAGCTTCAATATTTTTAGGATCCACCCTGACGTCGTCTTTTCCAACCAGATGACCCAAGTACTCTACTTCTGAGGTGCCAAAAGAACATTTAGATTGTTTCAGGAAAAGTTGGTGCTGAGAGAGTAGATGGAGAACTCGATCCACATGAGAAATATGTTATGTCCAGGTCTTGCTATATATGAGTATATCATCAAACAAAACTAAGACAAAATGATGGAGAAAAGGATGAAATACATGATTCATGAGGCTTTGGAAGGTGGAGGGGGCATTACACAAGATAAAGGGCATGACCAAAAAATCATAGTAGCCCTCATGAGTTCTAAAGGTAGTCTTGGGAATGTCTGCCTCTTTCATACGTATCTGGTGGTAGCCCAAACGAAGATCAAGTTCAGTAAAGAATTGGGCTCCACTCAGTTCATCCAGGAGGTCATCAATGACAGGAATGGGAAATTTGTCTTTAATGGTAAGTTTGTTGAGGCCACAGAAGCCAAGAAACATTCACCAAGAACCTTATTTCTTCAGGACCATGACCACAGGAGAAAAGTAGGGTCTCATACTAAGGTGGATAATGCCTGCATTAAGGAGTTCTTGGACCATTTTCTCAATTTCATTTTTTTGGGAAAAGGGGTGACGATACAAACAAATATTTGGAGGAAGGATTCCAGGTACAAGGGGAATGGAATGATCATGAACACCACGTGAAGGAGGGAGTCCCTGGGGAGTGGAAAAGACCACTTTATGTTTAGAAAGGATGGCTTGGAGGTATTGCGGCACCGAGGGTGTTTATGTTGCTTATATGGCATGGACTTGAGCAATAACACCAGAATGACCCTTTTTGAGAAAATTTTCCATGCGATGGGAACTAATGATATCAGGTGAATCGACGATGATGCCTTGGAACTTATATTGGTGGCCCTCTTGGTCAAATTGCATGGTTAATTCATTAAAATCCATGAGAATGGGACCCAAAGTCCTTAGCTAGTCTCCACCCAACACAATGTCACAACCGCCCATGTCGATAGCAAACATATGATATTTCAGGTGGTAGTCACCAATTTGGAGACACACATTTTCACAACACCCTCCACATTTCATGGAACCACCATTGGCAATCATGATTTGGAAATTATTGATGGCATGGATGTAGCAATGAGCTTCTTGGGCAATGCAGCGATGAATAAAATTATGGGTGCTTCCACTATCAAACAGAATGATGACCTTCCGATGCTTGATGTAACTGATTAGATTGAGGGTTTGGGGAGCGGAGAATCCAGTGAGGGAATTAAGGGAAATGACTGGTTCTACTTCGGGAGTGTCTGAGGGAGGGGTTATGTTGGGGGTTCCAGGTGACTCAAACACAAGGGGAGTTTCAATATCCTCTTCCAAAATATCCTCGGAGATGTCCATAAACAACTTTTGTTCCTTACACTTGTGGCCTGAGAAATATTTGTTATCACAATTATAAAAAAGACCTTTGAGTTGGCGTTCATCCATTTCAACCCTGGTCAATTTTTGGATCTTTAGTGGAGTAGAGGGAGCAGTGGGATTTAAAGGTTTAGGGCGAGGGATAAAGGAGGGTTTTCGGTTTTGAGAAGATACCACCTGTTGTGATTATTTATCTCTTTTAGTAGACTCCACCCAACTCTAAGGCCGAGCCATGAGGACATGGGCCCGAATCTCATCCTTGAGGCCACTGATAAAACATTCTCGGAAAAAGGCATCAAACATGCCCTTTGTCCAAAAATCCAGGCATTAAAAGGCAACTGTAATGTCTTCCACTATTCCTGATTGTTTCAAATTTTTCAAATGGCCCAAATGGTTGGTGTCAGTGTCAAAGCGTTCATAAATATCTGCCACAAAGTGTGTCCAAGAAATATACCCTTGACGATAAGTTTTTCTCCATTGCCACCATTTCCAACGTTCTTGATCTAGATGGAGAATACCATACCGGAGTTTGGCCAAGTCATATGCGATGTCGTATAAAGAGAAATAATGTTCCATTTGGGTTACCCAACCAGTGGGGTCTGAGCCATCAAATTTGGTCACATCCACCTGCGGAATGAGAGGAATGGTCACCTTCAGTATCTGGAGTTGAGGAAGAGGAAGGGTTATTTGTAGGGATATGAAGTTTGGTGCAGAGTGCCGAAAAGACAGATTCAAGCTGGGTGGTGAGATCTTGTTTGATTTTCTCCATTGAGTAATGCATGGTTGTATTGATGGTGGGAAAATTGGCACTGAGTTGTTTCACTTCTTGTTGGGTCTTGATGAGACCAGATTGCAAGGTGTTGAAGCGAGCTTCCAAGTCTTGGCTATGGGTATGGGACATGAGGATGGGGGAACTGAAAAGGAGCGGGCGGGGTCAATTTTTTTTTCCGAAAAATGATATGGATGAATGTGATAAGGGCGAAGAGATGAATCCAATGGAATAGGTCTCAAATAATGGTGAAAAAATTTCCAGACTTTTTTTTTTTTACACCTGCAGAGTTATAGTCCGATCTGAAGAATACTGTAGAGAGGAAATTCCCAAATTCTTAACCAGAAAGAAATGTTTATTTACTTGGAAACCCACACACAGTTGTGTGACAATAGATATTATCTTTTTTAATTTGTTTATGTTTCTGTCCCCGAGGGTTAGGTATTCAAGGATTCTACAGACAATGGTTTTCCCTCTGCTATAGCTCTCTGATATACGTGCAGGGTCCAACAGTAGTACTCGGCCCAATATCTCAGGGCACTAACTAAGGAGGATAGACCGTACCCTTATCCGTACTACCCGACTACCTAGGTATTGGAGAGTATCTTCCCGAGTGCTTTTCTTGGTGACACTATAGCAGTCAGGCGACTGATCGGTTTATCTAAAGAGGGCTTCAGGTAATCTAGTCTGATCCGTACACAGGTGTTGTCTGATGTGCTACCACTCGAAGGGGTACCAACAGGGGTTACAATGGTGGCCAACATATGTGCGCTTAAGTACCACTTGTATTTCCCATGTGTATGAATCCCTCAATTGCAGGTTTATGCACGTAACGACATATCTCTATGGATTAAAGACGTCCGAATACGTCTCTACCCTGAAAAAAATTTAACCCACACTTTCTGCCGAGGAAAGTGCTCTGATACCACTTATAATATACCAAATATAAAAAGTATGCAAAACATAAATAAAATTCTAGAAATGGCAGAATAACAACAATATAACCAGAACAATCACCACAATAGCACTGAAATGATATAAGAATAACAACAGAAATAACACTTTGATTCAGAAAGCAATGTTCACAGGCCTCTTCAAGGGGGCAACCTCCAGTTGAGCGGAGCTCTAATACAATAATATCCAAGATAGGGTTCTCATACCGTCGACTCCTATTTATACTAAATATGTCTATCAAAAGAAGCATCTAGAGGAATATCCTTATAGAAGAAAAAGTTTCTATTAGGTCTTCTTACATCCGACTTATTCTATTTTATTGTAAGGCCTTATTAATATTGACCTTCATTACATCCAAATATATTGTTCTACCTATGTGCGGGTTAGGACCCTAACAATATATAATCTTTTTTGCAATAACCTTAGGACTTATCCATTTCCTTTTTGTTTTGTTCAAGCTCCCATCTCATCCTTTAGCATCAAAACATATATAAAATAAACAACCAATGTTTAATGCATAACATAACACCTGTAAAACAAAATAATCCTTATATCCATAACACTTCCCTATATTGCGAGTGATCATAAACATGATTTAGCGATAATATATCAACCATCCATGTTGTCATAACGAATACAACCAAGACTTGCATCATCAACTGTAGAAGACTGTGTAGGAAAAATCATAACATCAACAAACATATAAGCGTAACACATCCATGATA
>ML837344.1:0-11873 GCA_009831015.1 Picea engelmannii | reverse complement strand
TTTTGAATCATCTTGTACTGGAACATTTTAAGTGGGGTAAAAGGAGGTTGCCCCCTCGAAGAGGCTTATTATCTGAAATTATCTCTTTTTCAAGGCGTTGAGTACTTTCCTGAGGTTTTTATATGCTATATTGATGTTTGGTTATTAACAACCCTTCTTTTACAAATCCATGAAACGCGAAAATCAGAGTAGTTTGACCCCTTCCAGGCTTCTCGGGTCTTGCAACCTTGCTAATCGGGACTTCTATAGTCGAAGATGATTCCCCTCAACCTCCAAGACTCTGATACTCAATATAGCGAGGTGGTCGGATATTCTGCCACCTATCCTTCAACATGGACGGTCCCGATGTCTTTGGGACTTTTGGGATGTAGTCAAGTTCAATCTCCTGCCTAGGTAAGGTTAAGAATCAACGGCTTATAAACTCTGAGGGGTCCCTAGGATATACTGTCTAGGATCCCATCGCGATCTCGTGACTCGGGATTTCGTGACTCCAAGAGTCGGGTCTTCCACCTCTGAACTCCCGAATCCCCGATGCGCGAAGTGGTCGGATCTTCTTCCACCTATCCTTCAACATGGATGGTCCCGATGTCTTTCGGACTTTTGGGATGTAGCCGAGTTCAATCTCTCGCCTAATTATGGGTTAAGAAGCGATGGCTTATAAACTCCGATGGGTCACTAGGATCTACGGTCTAGGATCCCATCGCGATCTCACGACTCGGGATTTTGTGACTCCAAGAGCCGGGTCTTCCACCTCCGAACTCTCGAATCCTAGATACGCGAAGTGGTCAGATCTTCTGGCACCTGTCCTTCAACATGGACGGTCCCGATGTCTTCGAGACTTTTGGGATGTAGTCAAGTTCAATCTCTCACCTAGGTAAGGTTAAGAATCGATGGCTTATAAACTCCAAGGGGTCCCTAGGATCTACTGTCCAAGATCCCATTGCAATCTCGCGACTCAGGATTTCGTGACTCCAAGAGCTGGGTCTTCCACCTCCGAACTCCCGAATCCCCGATACGCGAAGTGGTCGGATCTTCTTCCACCTATCCTTCAACATGGACGATCCCATTGTCTTCGGGACTTTTGAGATGTAGCCGAGTTCAGTCTCCCACCTAAGTAAAGGTTAAGAATTGACGACTTATAAACTCCAATGGGTCCCTAGGATCTACAGTCTAGGATCCCATCACGATCTCGCGACTCAGGATTTCATGACTCAAAGAGATGGGTCTTCCACCTCCGAACTCCTGAATCCCCGATACACAAAGTGGTCGGATCTTCTGCCACCTGTCCTTCAACATGGACAGTCCCAATGTCTTCGGGACTTTTGGGATGTAGTCAAGTTCAATCTCCCGCCTAGGTAAGGTTAAGAATCGACGACTTATAAACTCCGAGGGGTCCCTAGGATCTACAGTCCAGGATCCCATCGCGATCTCGCGACTTGGGATTTCGCGACTCCAAGAGCTGGGTCTTCCACCTCCGAACTCTCGAATCCTGATACGTGAAGTGGTCGGATCTTCTGGCTCCCATGACCCTAAATCCTTAGAAAGATACTCTTTCTTGCATAGGGGTTCTAGACTCGGATTGCATGAAACCTCAGATGGTTCTTGGGCAGTTATATCTGATCTTAATCGAGTCTCTGGTAAGTTTCAGTACAGTTACAAGGTTTATGGGGTAATTCTCGGGGAAGAGTACTCTCAAGGGGCCTTCCCAGAACATTACGAGCAACTAAGAAAATAAGACGATTCTTAGTGGAGCGAACTCATGTCCCAGACTTAATGAATTGCACAGACAAAACAACTACAATATGTAAGCATACACAAGCATCTGTTCTATCAAAATCAACGCTAGATAAACACTTCTAGTCAGAGCTATTTACAAGCACATAAAACTGAATCATGCGATGATGGCATTAACTTCAATAACACTTATCAGAAATAACACCAGGGCTGATGCAACTACTGAGAGGGGTGCTCGTTTCCACCCAACCGTAGGCTCAGTGACTCCCAATGGATTTACCACTAGCCACCCCCGAGCTGAGACCACGATGCTGCGAGACTGTGTCTTTGTCTGCCAGTGACAGAGAACGAAGGTTACTCTCCTTCTTCTTTGCTATCAATCACTCTGCATATTTTTCCAAAGTTCTTACTCCCTCGCATCTACCCCCTGATCGCATGCTCATCTTGCCTTTTTCCTTTTTGGCAAGGTTGCATGTGGCACGATCTCCCTCGTGGTGGTCAGGTGTTAGGATCCCACGGATGGGCGGTTTTACCCCCATCCCTCATTACGCATGAGGATCCATCCACCTACCAACCTACAAGCAATTAATTTCGGGCCAACAAGCCGCTCTTGGTTCTCTGGGCCATTGAAGACCAAATATGGTATCGGTTTTCAGTGGAAGTTAATGCCACCATTCCAGGTGGCTTCCACCACCTTTATCCAGCCATCGTGGTCTATATTTCAACATATTCCCCTCTCAGCAGTTCTGCAATACATATATTCATTATATTATTCACATTCATCGACCTTTTCACAAGGTCCATTCACATTACACATTCACATTTTTTTTGAGTTTGCCACAATACTTGGCCAATGTAGTTATTTTTACAGACTGGGGGAAACGGGGTGTTACAATTCCTTCCCCCTTAAAGGAACATCATCCTCTATGTTCTATCTATCAACATGGCCTATATGTACAGGTGTAAACAAAATCGGATATGCCTGTTTCATGGCATCCTCCATTTCCCATGTAGCCTCATCCGGGCCAAAATGCTTCCACTGCACCTTGACCTGTGTAATGGTTCGGTTCCAGAGTGGGGTTTCCTTTCTGTCCAGTATGCATTAGGGTTCTGGTAGAAATTCTCCCTCCGGTTTCACCTGAATCACAGACCAATCAATTATATGATTAGCATCATGTACATATTCCTTCAATAATGAAACATGGAAAACATTATGTGCTTTGATTGTGGGAGGAAGTGCTAGCCAATAGGCTACAGGTCCCACTCTATATAGAACCTCAAAGGGTCCACAATACTGAGGTGCCAACTTGGCACAAGATCCCATTTTCAGGGAACTCTTCTTGGGCCTAACTCTAAGATATACATGGTCTCCCGTTTTGAACTCTCTTGGAGTTCTCTTTTGGTCGGCATAACTTTTCTGTCGGTTTTGAGCGACCTTTAGATTTTGTTTTATCTGAGTCACTTGCTGTTCCATTTCTTTTAACATGTCGGGTCCAAAAGATATCTTGTTTACGGGATTACTCCAACTGACTGGAGTATTACACGACCTACCATAGAGGACTTCAAAGGGACTCATTTTTAGGGATGCTTGGTAGCCGTTGTTGTAGGCGAATTCTACCAGTGGCAGGTAGTCTTCCCATTTCTTGGGTCGATGTATTACATGCATCCTTAACATGTATTCTAATATTTGATTTACTCTTTCTGTCTTTCCGTCGGTTTGAGGGTGATAGGCAGTGCTAAACAACAACTTGGTCTCTAAACCGACCATCAGTGATTTCCAAAAGTTGGAAGTAAATTTCATGTCTCTGTCAGACATGATCTCTTTCAGAATACCATGCACTCTGAATATCTCTTTCATGAATACCTGGGTGATATCGATTTCCTTGCTGGTTGACTTGACGAGGATAAAGTGAGCAAACTTTCTCAATTTATCCACCACCACCATAATGGCATCATTTTGTTTGGTCGAAGTCGGTAATCCAGTGATGAAATCCATGGATATGGTTTCCCATTTCCATTCTGGGATTGGTAAAGGTTACAATAATCTTGCTGGATGTTGGTGTTCTTCTTTAACCTATTGGCACTCTATGCATTTGGGCTAGGTACTCGGCTATGTCTTCAATCCAGGCCAATAAAATTGTTGTCTGGTGGCAGTGACCATTTTCTGGTATCTCGGATGACCCGAGTAGGGTATTTTATGTAGTTCATCCATAATGAACCTCTTCAAGTCGTCACACGCTGGAATATAAAATTTGTTCTTGTAAGTGAGCAAACCTCCTTTGGTCATCTGATAGCCTTCATATTTTACTCCAGCGGGTTCTTGCTATAGGTACGTGGTCACGGTCTGAACGAAGGGATCTGTTTCTTGTGCATTTCCAATTCTTTCCTTGACATCTGTCTCACATGTGTTCACTGCTGCCAGATGAATTGTTTTCATGCTTCTGCTAAGGGCATTGACAACCCTATTTTCTTTTCCTTTAATGTGTTTGATTTCGAAATCAAATTCGCTAAGGAGGGCCATCCATCTAGCCTGTCTGGCATTGAGTTTTGTCTGATCAAACAGGTATCGCAATCCATAGTGATCTGTCATAAGTACAAATTTCCTTCCCAGGAGGTAATGCCTCCACATTTTCAAGGCACGCACTATGGAAGCCAGTTCTAGATCATGGGTCACATAGTTGACTTCATGCTCGTTCAATTTTCGGTATTCATAGCATATCACACTTCCTTTCTGCATAAGGACTCCTCTGAGCCTTTCCTTATAGGAATTTGTGCACACGAGGAAGTCAGCTTCTGGGTCAACAATTTTCAGTATGGGTGCATGGGTCAGTAGATGTTTTAGGGTTTTAAATCTTTCTTCACATTTCTGTGTCCACAGGAATTTTGTCCCCTTCTTCTGGAGGGCAGTGATTGGACAACCAATCTTGGAGAATCCTTCTATAAATATCCTGTAATATCCTGCTAATCCCATAAAGGATCTGATATCCGAAACATCCCTTGGGGTAGGCCATTCCATGATAGACTTGATTTTGTCAGGGTCCACTGCTACCCCTTCTTCGGACATAACATGACCCAAGTAATGTATTTGCTTCTGGAAGAAGTCACATTTTCTAAAGTTAGCATAGAGATGATGCTCTCTGAGTACTTGTAGCACCAACCTAAGATGTTCTTCATGCTCTTCTCTATTCTTAGAGTAAATTAATATATCATCAATAAAAACTAGCACAAATTTATCTAGAAATTTACTAAGTACATTGTTCATCAAGCACATAAAAGTGGCAGGGGCATTGGTCAACCCAAATGGAACTACCATGAACTCATAGTGACCATACCTCGTCCGGAAGGCAGTTTTATGGATGTATTCACCCTTGATTTGGACTTGATGGTATCCCGACCTCAAGTCCATCTTTGAGAAAATAGACGCGCTTCCTAATTGATTGAACAGATCATCGATCCTGGGCAAGGGGTACTTGTTCTTTATGGTTACCTTATTGAGTTTTCTATAATCTATACACACTCTAAGGGTGTCGTCCTTCTTTTTCACAAACAAGACTGGCACTCCCCATGGAAACACGCTGGGTTGAATATAACCCTTATCCATCATTTCTTTTAATTGCAATTTGAGTTTAACTAACTCGGGTGTGCTCATCCAGTAGGGTGTCCTAGACACCGGCACCGCTCCCGGTGTGAGTTCTATCGAGAAGCCTATGTCTCGTCTCGGAGGTAGGCCCGATACCTCTTTTGAAAACACATCTCTATACTCATTCAGGGTAGGATGATCTCCAAGGCTGGGTTTGTCACCTTCTATGGTTTCCAATACCTGTATTGCATATAGGGGACATCCCTTTCGGCAATAATTTCTCATTTGTAGAGCTGATATTTGTCTCACCGAGACATGTTTTTGGATCCCTTGAAGGGTTATCCTCTTCCCTTCCTTACTTACACATTTTAAGGTCTTATGGTAACAGTCCAATCTGGCTTTATGGGCAGCTAGCCAATCCATACCAATCAACAGATCATATCATCCCAGGGGTAATATGTTAAGGGTTGCTTGGGTGGGAAATTCACCCAACATTAATTGGCAGGATGGTACCAACCATGGCTTGGTATGTTTTTGTAGCTGTAGTTTACACTTATCAACAACTTTAGGGGCTATATAACTCAAATTTGAACCAGGGTCAATCAAAATAGACACTAGATGATTGGAGATCATACCTTCGATCTCCACCACTGAAGCTTTATGGTCAGCTTGGTTATTATCCAAGGCTACATAAATCTGCGGCACACTCCTGGCCACATCATCGACTGTAGTAGCTTCCTGGATGTTATAGGTCCTCCGACTATTCTGTTGTCGGTGTGGACAGTCTCTTAGGAGATGTTCTTCTCCACAACCCCAACATTTCAAAGGTTCTCTCTTTGGGTTATCAGTCTTTATTGCTACAGGTCCAGAAATTTTACTTCCGCCCGATGAAGGAAAGTTCTACTGGAGTACACTCCGGGATGGAAAGTTCATTCTTGGGGTCTTCTTATAGTTCTTAAATCCTAGGGATTTAATCCTTTTTTTCTAGAACCTTGAACTATTCTTTGGTTTCCATCCTTCACGAGGTTCTGCTCGATGTCCATACTATTCCTGACAATATGTTTCCTTTTGAATAGTGTCTTCTAGGGTCTTTGGCTCATCAAATTAAATTATGTTCCGGTAGTCCTTGGGTAGCCCACTGATGAAGCAATGCACCTTTTCCTTTTCTTATTTTATATAAGGCACATATCTCAACAAGTCGAGGAATTTGTTGACATATTCCTCTATAGTGAGTTGCCCCAGTTTGAGTTCATAAAACTCTTTTGTCTTCTCGTCGAAATATTTTTCCGACAAATACTTCTTCCGGAAGTACTTATCAAACTGTTTCCAGGATAGATCCTCTTCGTGAACCCCTTTAACATTCTTAATATATTCCCACCAAATGGAATCCTTTCCATTCATATTGAAGGTGGCTACTCGAGCCTTTAAATTTTCTAAAAAATCATGGACTCTGAAATATTTCTTTAGTCCAAGTAGCCAGGCCTCTGCTTCCTCTCCCTTCTTTATCTCACCATCGAAGAAGGGTGGTTTGGCCTTTCTGAATTCCTCAAATTTATGACCCTTGGAAGTATTTTGATTCTTCTATTTTCTTCGAGAATAGGAACTGGTTCTACTGCTGGAAGAGTATTCTGAATCGCCATCTTCCTTCTCAGAGGAATCACTCGGCACTGGTCCCTTACCTCTGGGGTGGACCTATTTCAAGGTGCTCCTCTCAGTGTGGCCACTGACATGACCATGTTTCTGAGTTTCAGGTTCATGCTGCATTTGCCTTTGTAGATCGGATAAACTCTGCAGTAAAACTACGTTAATTTCTGTCTGCTTTTCTTGTTCTTTAATCATCCTTTCATTGTCGGCCTTGCAGCTTTGCAACTCGACCATGAGACTCCTCACAGTCTCAGCTATATCTGGAGGGGTCCCTATTGCCCTTCTTTTTTCAGACCCCTCGTCTCTATTGTGGGAGCCCTCTCCCACCTCTTGATGAGTCACCATTCTCTGCGTCTATAAATTCCCACGGCGGATCATCCGCTTGGGTGCAAAAGACAAATGTTGGTTGTTAGTCAAAAGTTAGATACATTTTCATAACCCACGCAAAATTCATAATTCTTTCACATGCATACACAGTCGGGTTCTTATTTTCAAACTTTGATCCTTTGAATATAAACAGGTTTAAGATAGAGGGTTACTCCTCTAGGAGTGTTTCCGAACGAAGCTTCTGTGCAACTCGTTCATGAGCCCAAGTAGGCCGAGTGCTGTAACCATGCTCTGATACCAATTTGTCATGCACCCCTGCGGCTGAATAGAAATTTCTCCAAATTATCCAGGGAAAGAATCCCTGAAGTCCTATGGGGGCCTAGCGCAGGCTAGTTCTTCCTCGTTCACCTCTCTGTGATTGTGGAGTTGGACCACCTACGCGCCTAAGTGCGGGCACCATTCACAACTCGTGACCTAGCGAGTTGGGGGTCGAAGACCCTCGAATTTTCCTCTCCAATTGCCGATACCCGAGAGTCCGATAGGGTATGGCCCCTCCTTAATAGCGCTCTCCACGCGTGACCACCAGCTAGGGCTAGTTACTAGCCTTGCTCGCAATTCACAAGTTTGTGAGTTGAAAGGTTGGACCCTTGGGCCCTTCTTTTACAAATCCCTGAAACGCGAAAGTCAGAGTAGTTTGACCCCTTCCAGGCTTCTCGAGTCTCGAAACCTCACTACTCAGGACTTCTATAGTTGAAGTTGATTCCCCTCAACCTTCAAGACTCCGATATGCGATATGGCGAGGTGGTCAGATCTTCTGCCACCTATCCTTCAACATGGACGGTCCCGATGTCTTCGGGACTTTTGGGATGTAGTCAAGTTCATTCTCCCGCCTAGGTAAGGTTAAGAATTGACGACTTATAAACTCCGATGGGTCCCTAGGATCTACAGTCCAAGATCCCATCGTGATCTCGTGACTCAGGATTTCGTGACTCCAAGAGTTGGGTCTTCCACCTCCAAACTCCCGAATCCCCGATACGTGAAGTGGTCTTATCTTCCGCCACCTGTCCTTCAACATGGACGGTCCCGATGTCTTCGAGACTTTTGGGATGTAGTCAAGTTCAATCTCCCACCTAGGTAAGGTTAAGAATCGATGGCTTATAAACTCTGAGGGGTCCCTAGGATCTACGGTCTAGGATCCCATCGCGATCTCGTGACTCAGGATTTTGTGACTCCAAGAGCTGGGTCTTCCACCTCCGAACTCCCGAATCCATGATACACGAAGTGGTCAGATCTTCTGCCACCTATCCTTCAACATGTACAGTCCCTATGTCTTCGGGACTTTTGAGATGTAGCCGAGTTCAATCTCCCACCTAAGTAAAGGTTAAGAATCAACGGCTTATAAATTCCGATGGGTCCCTAGAATTTATGGTCCAGGATCCCATTGCTATCTCGCGACTCGAGATTTCGTGACTCCAGGAGCCAGGTCTTCCACCTCCGAACTCTCGAATCACCGATACGCGAAGTGGTCGGATCTTCTGCCACCTGTCCTTCAACATGGATGGTCCCGATGTCTTCGGGACTTTTGGGATGTAGTCAAGTTCAATCTCCCACCTAGGTAAGGTTAAGAATCGACGACTTATAAACTCCGAGGGGTCCCTAGGATCTACGGTCCGGGATCCCATCACGATCTCACGACTTGGGATTTCGTGACTCCAAGAGTTGGTTCTTCCACCTCCGAACTCCCAAATCCCCAATATGTGAAGTGGTCAGATCTTCTGGCTCAAATGACCCTGAATCCTTAGAAAGCTACTCTTTCTTGCATAAGGGTTCTAGACTCATATTGCATGATCCCTCAGATGGTTCTTGGGAAATTATCCCTGATCTTAATCGAGTCTCTGGTAAGGTTCAGTACGGTTACAAGGTTTATGGGGTAATTCATGGGGAAGAGTACTCTCAAGGGGCCTTCCTAGAACATTACAAGCAACTAAGCAAATAAGACGATTCTCGGTGGAGTGAACTCATGTTCTAGACTTAATCAATTACACAGACAAAAAAACTACAGTATGTAAGCATACACAAGCATCCTTTCTATCAAAATCAACGCTAGATAAACACTTCTAGTCAGAGCTATTTACAAGCACATAAAACTGAATCATGCGATGATGGCATTAACTTCAATAACACTTATCAGAAATAACACCAGGGCTGATGCAACTGCTGAGAGGGGTGCTCATTTCCACCCAACCATAGGCTCAACGACTCCCAACGGATTTACCACTAGCCACCCCCGAGCTGAGACCACGATGTTGCGAGACCATGTCTCTGTCTACCAGTGAATCAGAATGAAGGTTACTCTCCTTCTTCTCTGCTATCTCTCATTCTGCATATTTTTCTAGAGTTCTTCCTCCCTCGTGTTTGCCCCCTGATCGCACGCTCCTCCTGCCTTTTTCCTTTCCGACGAGGTTGTGTGTGGCAGGATCTCCCTCATGGTGGTCAGGTGTCAGGATCCTGTGGATGGGCAGTTTTACCCCCATCCCTCATTACGCATGAGGATCCATCCACCTACCAACCTGCGAGTAATTAATTTTGGGCCAGCGAGCCGCTCTTGGTTCTCTGGGCCAGTGAAGACCAAATACGGTATCGGTTTTTGGTGGAAGTTAACGCCACCATTCCAGGTTCCTTCCACCACCTTTATCCAGCCATCATGGTCTCTTTTTCATCATATTCCCCTCTCAGCAATTCTGCAATACATATATTCATTATATTATTCACATTCATTGACCTTTTCACAAGGTCCATTCACATTACACATTCACATTTTTTTTGAGTTTGCTACAATACTTGGCCAATATAGTTATTTTTATAGACTGGGGGAAACAAGGTGTTACAAAACTTAGTAGGATTGGTGGTAGATTGGACATGGACTTGATGGGTATAAAAGCTACCAATCACTGACGAGGCTGAAGTTTGAGATGAATAAGCACCTCCAGTGCCACCAGAGCCAACACTAGATGCCATCTTGTGAACAATAGGTAAGGGAGAGAAAGATGAACTAGTTGAATCAGACAAATTTCTCTTTAGAGTACTTTTTTGGGTTGACAAAAAAATGTTTCTTCTTCCTATTTCAACAATAGGGTTGATCTTAGGTGATAAACCTCTTCTTATCCTAGAGATGCAGGGGTTTAAGGACATGAAAAGAAGATCAAAACTTTAGGAAAAATAAATCTATGGCTGATTCCTAGGATGTCTTTTCCTAGCTTCCCAACGTTCCTGAACACTTATGTCTTGCTCAATCACTACCCATGAGCATTCAAACTCAACCCAGGTATTAGAAGTCTCTAAGATGGTATTAAATAAGGTTAAAACAGTGTTGGTATGATCTTTAAGACCAGGTTCGATATTGGGTTGCCTTGTAACATGTATAGTCATGAAGATAGAAACAATCGAAGAACCAAAAGTAGAAATATAAATATATTCAATGATAATCAAGCATACAATCTACCAGAGAGATATGGAAGATCTCCCCAAATAAATTTTGCGGAAAATATATGAATTATCTTACTCAAGCATTTTGGAATATTGGTTGGCTAAGGAAAGATAGCCAATAATATCACCCTATGTTTATAGCCTCAAAAAGTATTTCCCAATCCAAAATTACTAATTACAAGGGCTTAGGATGATTTTTTAAATGAAAAGATTGTTGCAAAATATGAAATTTTTATATAATTTTCTAAACATATACAGATTGCAGAAAGTAAAAGCGGAGATCAAAAAGAAAAAGTAACCAAGTCACAGATTAACACAAAGGAGACATAATAGAAATCGATTTATTTCATTCCAAGAAATCACAAGTATCTTTCTCTTTACAAAAATCCCTTTGAGGGCATGGACCAAGGTCAAACTTAGATATCCCCGATGAAAACCATACAAAAGGACTCTGACAAAAAGTAAAAACTGAACTTTAAAATATCGATCAAATTGCCATAGACTGTTTCCCACTTGACTTTGCACAATATCCTTTATCGTTTATGAAACTCAATCCATAAACAAACAAGTATACACAGACTATCAAAGATATATCAACATATCTGAAACAAGCATCTGAATGACTTAAAACCTTGCTGTCTACAATAGGAACCTGCTGTCAAAAAGAGAATTAGGCCTTTAATGAATTGAAGATTGAATGAAAACTAAACTATCTCATGAAAACACAAGATAAAACCTTATTATTGCTTTCTCCTTCTATTCTCCACTTGTTCTTCCTTTTCATTTGGATTTTATGCATTCCAAATTAGTTGAAGTAGTTCAACTACCTCCTTTAGTTAAGTTAATTAAACTTAACTAATTTCAGTTTAGGGGAATTAATAATAATAATAATAATTAAGGGTCTTTATTAAACAATAACTAAGTAGGTGGGACTCCTTGTGACTCCCTTTTGATTCTTTACAAAATAAACACAATTAGATAACCATTTAAACACATACCTCATTGTGGCTCCCATAAATATTTCCAAAATTTGAATATTAAATATCAGAAATAATTCAAATCATAGTCAAAACATGTAATAATCACATTATCCCAAAAAAAT
>ML837343.1:45263-56125 GCA_009831015.1 Picea engelmannii | reverse complement strand
GAAGGGTTCACTTTAACTTTAAAAACGACGGCGTTAAAAGTTGTCAAGGGAGTTGGCCTAAATGCTAATGCAAATCATAGCATCTTTGAAACTGTAATTTCACGCTTTACACCAAATCGTTGGAGTCTAAGCAAGTAATCTGGCCACTACTGCTAATGTAATTTGTCGAGATATTGAAATGATCAATTTATACTTTAGCAAAATACTTATAGAGCTAGAGTTCTATAGAGGTAAGATAGCACTCACTTCTTTTATTGCATTGTTGAGTTATTGAAAATTTATTACTTTTAATCAAGGTTGGTCTAGTTGGTAAATTGAAGGACTAGTCCTAGGCGCCTATGGAGTGGATCGTTTAGTAAATGTCCTTAGAGTGAAAGAGTGTGGGAGTTCCCTTAGATGTTATTGAGTGTCATCTCAACAGTGTGGGAGGATTCCACAGACGTTAATTGCATTCCTATGTTGATGTTGGATTGTAGTAGAGCCTTCGACCGCGCCTTGAATTTGAGGATTAAGAATGATCGATCATATGAATAGATTACCTGCACCTTGGAATTGTTGTGATTATTAGTTAGATTTTTGCGCGCACTGAATTTTGATGAGGCATGAAAAAAAATTAGGTGTTTAATTTCAACGCGTGCCCTTAACGCGCCCTTTAGATTTTTCTTTTCTTACGTGCAATGAAGATTAAGGTAATGATTGATCGTCAAGATATTTCTTCTTGCGTGAAATGAAAGTTCAGTAGTGAATGGTTGATTGTTATTTACGTCTTGCGCAAAAAAAAAAAAATTACCTGTTGTATGTCGTTGGTTGGCGTAACAACAGGGTCATTACATATGGTATCAGAGCGAGTTCAACCATGCCACTGTGGATCGCTAGGATTTCCACTGCAGTAAACTCGTGAGTATTAACCCTTGCGTTAATTAAAAACTTGGGCGTGTCCATGTGGTGATCGCATTTAGAGGACGCCTCATAGGTTCACAACGTGGTGTCGTGGAAGGAGGTGTGACGCCTCCAGAAGTTCTCTCACCCTCGGAGTCGAACCCCCAAGGGGAAGAGAAATTCCTTGTGCTGGATTCACTTGTTGTAAGGGATGATGATGGTCGGACAAGGCCCTTCCAGGTAATGTCAAAGGGCCTTGATTCACCTTCGGTACTGAGTTGAGCCCAAGCCACCTGTACCCCTAAGGATACACAGTGTGTCCTAGCTAGTACTGTTAGTATCCACCAAGAACTCGAGGGGGTTGAGTTCTCAAGTCCATGAGTGTCGTGAATGGTTGTGTTGTCGAGGTACAGTTGTAAAGCAAGGCATTGTGCTTCACACTTCGCGATTATGACCTCTAGCATGAAGGTCCACATGATGGTCATTCAACTGAAGGGAAGCGCTCTTCTATGGCGGAAGACACTCCTGCCACTTTTGAACATGGTCGTCGATGATGTGTCATGGGAATTGTTCAAGGAACTATTCCAGGAGAGTTATCTTTCTGAGGAATTCGTTTAGCTTCAGCTCAACGAGTTCGACGCCTTGCAACAAGGCAGACGCACGATGCTCGAGTACGAGGCCCGTTTTGGAGCTACTTTGGTATGCTCCGCACCAAATTACCTAAAAACTTAAGATCAAGAAGTTCGAGTTTAGCCTTATTGTAAGAATTCATCTTCTACTTTGGGTACCAGGAATACTGGACCGAAGAAAGTGTGTTGGATTGTGGGGATCCACATTACCATCATTACTTCCCAGAGGAAAGGGTCGGAGCATCTGGATCAGCTGGACCCACTACCATGGGTGTTTTGGGAAAGGCCCATCGGATTCATACAGTGGTGAATAACCATCAGGAAGAGCACCATTCGATTATGCTTGAGACATCAGGTACCGTCGCTGACTAGACCCTTAGTATTTTGATAGATCCTGGTGCTACCTAGAGTTTCATTTCTGGTGCAGTGTTAAAAGGATTAAGGTAAAGGCAGTTGAACAAGATGAGTGTAGCTTTGTAGAGATGGCTTCGGGAGCCAAACAGAAGGTTGGAGGAAGGGTTACTGGCTGAACCCTTAACCTGGGAGAGTTTGTTGCCAGGGCCAACCTATACGACATGATCTTAGGATCTTATGACATCATGAGTCGTCTGGACTAGTTGGAATCGCATGAGGCGATACTCAACTGTAAGACGAGATGGTTGATCTTGGTCGATGATGAGGGATAGAGACACGTGATTGTAGGATAGAACCAAAGAGTTTCCCTGAGGTTCATCTCTTCCTTGCAGCTACAGAAGAGCATGCACAAGGGATGTAAGATTTATGTGATCCTTGTGTTAAACGAGAAGGGAGCAGCGAAATGTCTAGAACACCTTCCGGTGGTGAGAGAGTTGCGGACGTCTTCCCGTAGGAGTTACCTGGGATGTCACCAAAGAGGGAATTGGATTCTACCATAGACCTAAAACCGAGGACTAGACCGATAGCTAGAATGCCTTATCAGATGTCGACCCCTGAGTTACAGGAGTTGAGAATGCAACTGAAGGAGTTGTTGGACCTAGGACTTATACGTCCAAGTGTGTCACTGTGGGGCACGCCTGTTATTTTCATACGAAATAAGGATGGTTCGTGGAGACTCTGCACTGACTACCATCATTGAACAAGGCGACGATCAAGAATCATTATCTGTTGTCGAGGATTGATGATTTGTTCGATCAGATGAAGGGTGCAACGGTGTTCTCAAAGATCGATTTGCAATCAAGGTATCACCAGTTACGGATCAAGGAGGATGACATCCCTAAGATCACCTTTAAGATGAGATTTGGGCATTACGAGTTTATTGTTTTACCGTTTGGACTGACAAATGCCCCAGGGGTATTTATGAGTTTGATGAATGGGGTGTTCCGTGAGTACTTGGACAAGTTCATCCAAGTATTCATTGACGATATTTTGATTTACTCTCGGATGACAGAGGAGCATGACAAGCACTTGCACTTGGTACTACAGTGTCTAAGAGAGCCCAAAATGTATGGGAAGTTGTCCAAATGCTCATTTTATGAATCGAGGATTCACTACTTAGGGCATGTCATCTCCGACGAAGGTATCATCGTGGATCCAGCAAAGGTCGAGGCTATTATGGAATGGCCTACGCCGATGAATTTCTTGGAAGTGCGTAGCTTCATGGGTTTAGCAGGATACTATCGATGGTTCGTTGAGGGATTTTCGAAGATAGTAAATCCGATCATGGAATTGCAGAAGAAGAACAAGAAGTTTGTTTGAACCAAGAAATGCACAGAAGCACTTCAGAGGCTCAAGGAGTTGTTGACAATGACACCGATACTAAAGGTCCTTGACATGGACGCAGACTTCTTGGTATGCAATGATGCATCCAAGGAAGGCTTAGGAATCTTGATCCAAGACGATCGAATGATCGCTTACATCTCAAGGAAAATGAGAAGGCATGAGTAGAACTATGTGATTCACGATTTGGAATTGTTAGCCATTGTTTATGCCTTGAAGGTTTGGAGACACTACCTTGTTGGATGAAAATTTGAACTAAAGACAGACCACCAATGACTATAGCACATCTTTACACAAAGCAACCTAAATGCGCGACAATGGCGTTGGTCGGAATTGCTTAGCGAGTACGATTCAAGATTACCTACATAAAGGGAACAGTGAACCGAGTGGCATATGCATTGAGTCGAAGACCATAGATATTTTCGTTGTTGCCTCTTCAGACGAATATACATGAAAATATTCTAGCCTTACAGCGCAATGATGACTGGTACAAAGAGGTCAAGGATTTTATCGGACAAAACAGAATGATGGTACCCAGATTTGAAGGATTTACATTGGACAATGATGGACTATTGAGATTTAAAAATTGAATTTACGCACCACCGAACGTCAAGTTGAGGAGATTGATCTTAAATGAGGCTCATAGAGCAGTATACATGGCTCACCCGAGAGTCACGAAGATGAGGACGGACCTTAAACCCTTATTCTTCTGGAAAGGAATGAAGGCATACATAGTCAACTATGTGGCCAGATGTCTAGCATGTCAGCAGGTAAAGGCCTAACATAGCCATCCAACAGGATTACTACAGCCACACACTATTCTGGAATCGAAATGGGAGGTTATTTCGATGGATTTTATTGTTGGATTGCCACTGACGGCAAGGTGACATGACTCGATTTTCATGGTAGTCGACACTCTGACAAAGAGTGCTCATTTTATTCCTGTGTGTACGACATATCAGGCACCTGACATAGCTATAGTTTTCATCAGTGAGATTGGGAGGTTGAATGGCATACCTAAGAGGATTATATCCGTTCGAGGATCGGTGTTTACTAGACGATTTTGGACTAGTTTCCAAGAGACCTTGGGAACCTGACTTAACTTTAGTACTGTGTATCACCTGGAGACTGACAGGAAGACTGAACGAATGAACCAGACTTTGGAAGACATGTTGTGCATGTACGTGATAGACCAACAGAAGCATTGGGAAGAATTCTTGCCACTGGTAGAATTCGCTTATAACAACAATTACCAAAGCACCATTAAGATGGTGCCCTTCGAGTTTCTTTATGGGAAACCGTGTCAGATGCCTTTGAGTTGGGATCGACTTGAGGATATGGTCCTGGTGGGACCGGAAGGGATCAAAGAAATGGAAGATTAAATGAAAACTATAAGACAAAGTATCAAGGAAGCGTAGGATCGGCATAAGAGTTATGTCGATGCGCATCGTGTCGACCGTAGTTACGCTGTGGCGATTGACTATTTTTGTGGCTGAAAATGCATAAGAGTTCGATCAAGTTTGGAAAAGGGGATAAACTATCTCCTAGGTTCATGGGATCCTACAAGATTATGGAAAAGAGAGGCTCGTGGCCTAATGACTAGCCTTGCCTGATTCTTGAGGTGTATGCACGATGTCTTTCACATCTCTGTTTGAGACTTTATGATTAGTGATCCTACACATGTTTGACTTGAGAACCTTGCAGGTGTCAGATGAGGGTGCGCTCATGGTTGTGCCAATCTGCATCATGGAACATCGCATTTGAAAGCTACGGTGTTGAACATTAGATGAGTTCAAGGTCCAGTGGGACAACTATAGTTCAAACTCGGCGACCTCGAAGGACGCATATGATATGCACCAACAGTTTCCGTTTTGTTGGATAGATAGACTTATGATACTGTGATACATGTTTATTTTGGCACTTTTACTATGAAACTTCGAGGCGAATTTTAGACCAAGTGGGGGTGTATGTAACATCCCGCCCTTGTGCGCACTGAGCGAACTTATTCTTTGAGGACACTTGCTTGCAAGTGGTCCAGATTTTTACATTATTGGCCATTGATTATGATTATGAGGCATTATGGATGTGATTATTATGTTATTTTGTTGTATTGACTTAGACAGGTGTTATTGACTCAATTCTCCTGAGTGTGCAGGATTTTGGACCTCGAGGATGCAGAGGCATCGGTGAAACCCTTGGACTCTGGATCAAGTCAAGGAGTGGACTATTGGATTTTATTGTTGTATATATGACATATGTGCATCTGATTAGATGTTATGATTATGGATCTCATTTCTTACATGATTAGTTGATGATGCAGGCTGATGATATCTTGTCAACCGGACTCACATGTGGAGTAGAGGGGTCATACACGACTACCAGAGACATTGAGGGAGAGGTGTGGACAACAGCTCTACCACAGCCTACTAGCACTCTTATCGTGGCTCGAACTATAGGTTAATGACTACCTAGTTCGAGAAGACCCACGATGTCGTGAGTGCAGACTGCGATAGTCGCTCACGATGATTCTAAGGGGCGCACAATAAGGCAGGGGCCTTATTCCTTAGAGGCCCTTAATCTCCCACAAGATCACCTGGCGGAGTATTGACTCTAGGGTTTTTTTATGTCTACCAAGTCAGTCAAGATGTGAGTGGCACCCTTGGAGCACATGGTGCATCCTGAAGGGCACGTCGCGCAAGAAAAACAGGATGAGGCGAGTGGCACCCTTGGAGCACGTTGTGCGTCCTGAAGGGCATGTCGCGCAAGGGAAACAAAAGGAGGCGAGTGGAACCCTTGGAGAACCTAGTGCGTTTTGAAGGGCACGTAGCGTTGTTATTTAATAAACGAATAAACCTAGATGGTCTTAGAACGAATAACGTGATAAGAAAGATTTAAAAACGATTTCCCTAATAAAAAGTCGCCCAGCCTCGAAAATTAAAATCTAGGTAAGTGATACTTGTGATAATATATATATATATATATATAATAAAAATAAACGATAAACAATAAACAATAAAAGTAATCATCATTAATCATGTGATGAGAAGGGGGTAAGCAATTCAATTGATTTATAAAAATCTTTTGGGGGTATAAAATTTTAAAAGGAGAAATAATTGTTTTGTTATATTATGCTAATTAAAAATTTATTAATTAAAAAGGAAAAGGGGAAAAAGGTAAGTTTTTGCACATGCCAAATTGAGTTTTAAATGAAAGGGGAGAGAGGGAAATTTAAAAGATTTGGGAAACTAGGAAAAAGCAGGAAACATAAAAAGAAAGGGGAAACATAAGGAAAAAATAGAAAGACTAACTTACTAAGGTATCTAGCATTTAAGAGCTTTCTAAATTGAACTCAACTATTGAATTAGTAAGGGGGTAAGTCATTGAATTGTGTAAGGGAATATGGGGACACCTAGGAGCGATTCTAGGAATGCTTTTAGGTGGGTGAGGGAAATAGGAGTAATTAAGTAATTAATGAAATTAATTTATGGTGTGATGAAGGGGATGGGTGACACATGTACGGGGAGGATTTTTATGAATTAAATTATTGAACAATAAATTAAATGGGATTTTGGGAAAGTAAATGACTTAGAAAATCTATATAAAGGAGGGAGGAGGAGGATTATGGATGGCTTCTGTGATGCGTAACATTACACTGCAGAATTTTAGACTTGATCGACTTAGCTTATGGGAGTTGGGATACCCAGCTCGGTGAGGAGTGGTAGCTTGGCCTTGCAAGGTGAGCTGGGAGCTCGTTGATTCTCTGGTTTAGTGTGTGTGGCCTCTTTTCGGATTGGGGGGCTAAGGGGGAAGAAGAGTACCCCTAGCATTGGTTGGGAGGTACCGGTGAAGTCTCATCGGTCAGCAAGTGGGAGCGAAACGGAGCGCACAGAACAACGACTCAGAGCAGACGACTTGGGCTATGGTACGCTTACTTGATTCTGCATGGTAGATTCGTATTATACCTCATGCTTTCAATTCCGTATTTTTAATTGGTTAAAGAAAATGTTTGACTTAGCATTTTAATTGATAACTTAATTCCCCACAGCCTTACCCTTGTTGTTGATTGATTATGTTGGCTTTCGATCCCTGTATGTTGTGACCGCCCTATGGTTTTATGGATTTTTGTGATGATTTTTCACTTCTTACTTCACCCTCGTCCCTAGCTCATCAGTCCTCGCCTGAGCAGTCGGCCAGGAGTCGGATCGACGGTCGTCACTTCAGTGTTAATAGACCTATAGATCCTAACGCCCTTCTTTTATGTGCGTGGATGATGAGTAAAGGATGTGTTTACCCCTTCTTATCTTTGCATTTGATCTCCGCCTTGCTTTGGTCTCTGCATGTTATTCACCTATGCATCTTAATCGTTCTCGGCATTGAGGAACTGTGCTTAGTATTCTCTTCATTTCAACACCCTCAACCACGATTTTTTCTAACTTAGTGTTTTTATGTGTTGAATTTGTTTTCATTGCTGGGTATATAGCTCTGTATTTATAATTCTTTGGCCCACGATTTAATTTTTCTCTGCAATTTAATGTAATTCGCGGGCGAATTAACACAGCGAATTTACCCCTTTTGTTTTTACATTCTTAGGACTGCAATTTATTTAACCACTAAGCTATATAATGTGTTTTCCCTCTCCTTATATTTTTACTTCGATAGCGATTTTACCCAGCGAAAACTATTGTGTTAAAACTCAGCTATTGATTTTTTATTTTTTTTAAAACGAATTGCTTGGCAACGAAATTCTCCCTCTGCAAGTTACTGTATTGATGGAGACTGTACTATGTGTTTTAATTTAATTGAGGGTGAGTGCACTTCGTGTTTTAGATATAAGTTGTTGTGGTTGTACTATGTTCCCTTAATGTAATTTGATGGCGAGATTACCTGTGAAATTTTCCCTTGTTTATACATTTACAGGCTGTTATTTTATCCTTTTATTGACAGCTATTTTATGTTAAGTCCAGCCATTGTCATGATAACACAAGCAATTAAATGTGGGGGAATTTTTAATTACTGGGTGTCTTTGTATGATGTATCACAGTGATTTATATTCATTATGATAGCAAATATAATTAAGGACAATAATCTGGGCAGCGATCTCAACGATATAATGTATAGTGTAGGGATCTTATTCACACAGCAATATCTATTCATCCTAGTTCTAGATCTTATTGCTTACCCAGTGATATCATAGGATTTATGTTTACATTCATTAATAGTTTATCAGTAGATTTGTTAAGAAGACTGATTAATAGACAGTGCCTTTGAATATTTAGACAACGATTGGGTAACGTTTTTTTTACAGGGAATTTATTATGGTGGTGCCAGTTTAAATAGAGAGATGATTATATTATTATGACAGGGAAATTATTATGACAGAAATCTAGATTTTATGACGGCGAAATTATTATGATAGTGAATTAATGAGACAGAGAATGTATCGATTAATTCCTTTAAATAGGTAGTGAACTGTATCATTATTCCTTGTTAAATTCTTTATTTTGTTATTTCCTTTGACAACTATATACTTAAAAGTAAGAAAATGTATGGTGAGGTATTAAAGACAATAATTATACCATTTGTAAGCTGATGCTTTTCAGAGGCTTCCTCCATCGGAGAATGAAGCTTGATGATTGTTTGTCTCATGTGCTTGCTTCCTTCTGCTATCTGGCCTTCTGCTTCTTACTACTCTCAGTTGAACCAATCCAGCTCTCCTAGCGAACCCCAAGAAAAGTTCACGTATGAACTAGGTCCTTATCTGAACCCCACCTCTTGGCCTTATCTGAACCTTCCAATGACTCCTAGCGAACCTTCAAGCATCCCAACACCTACAACTACCCTTAGCGGCCTCCTTGCCTAGCGGGACTTACTACCGGTGCTATTTAGGACCTAAGAGAACCTCGGCAAAGCCACCTTCCGAGAACCTTATCTCCAGGGTGAGAGAACCTTATCTACCTTCTCGAGAGAACCTCGACAAAGACACTTTCAAGGAACATTGAGTGCAATAACATGCAAATAGAATCGAGAATCACAGCATGCACATAATACAGAGACAATGATCAGAGATCAATACACAGAGTTGCGGAAGTCTTTTTATATTAATAACAGATCATAATATGCCAGGGTATTACAAAGAGAAGAATGCTCATACTTCGCTCACACACACTATATTACAGACTCGAAGCTCTGACAGGAGGGAGCTTAGAAGACTCGGACACACTGACTCAAACTTACTATGAAAGTTCCTCCTCGAGAATGAGCTTCCTAACCCCATTTATACAAATTTTGGGGGAAAGGAATCATTCCGAAGACAAGACTAGACAAGACACTTGGTCCTACATATCTAGTACTAGATCTTGCTTTATGGATTTGACGGTGGTAGTCCTGCAGGATTCCCCGACCATATCACAAGCTTTATTTTCCACTAAACAAAAGTAGATATAACAATAGATTTGTCGGGATAGTCGTGCAAGATTCCCCGAACAGAGGACAGACATAACATGACATAAAGGAGAGAATCTTGAAAATGCGGGTCAAACCATGCCAAAAGTTGGAGAAGTGCTCCAAGTTTCCAAGATGCTCATTATTACAAAAGGACAAATTATTACATTGTGGATATTGATTACGGTAACCCACTAAACCCGAACGGCTCCACTATCGTCCATTTAGACACGAATGTTACATTGTGGATGTTTGTTATGTCAACCCACGAAAACCATTTAATCATCTTCAATATGCATGGAGAATCTTTGAGGATAATTTAATGTATCCCATGATTTAGTATATATCTTTCTTATGCTAAAAGGTTGATTATTCATAATTTGAACAATTGTTTTTACTTTTACCACCCATTGGAAGTGATTCAAAATGGATAGGCATAACAATTCTCCTTCGTTTGGGCCAAATTCAAAAAGATTTTGGAGGGACTGTAAAGGAGATATAGAGTTCAAAATTCTAGGATCAATGACTCCTTTGTTTAGCCCAAAATCTTTCCACCAATCTGCAAGCCATAATGGAGGTCTTCCGGAAGTTGTTGTATTGACATTTCCAAACTTGACCAGAGTAACAAATTCTTCTTGTTGAATGAAATCCCACCATAATGTTTTATAAGCTGGATAATTGATGTCTGTTTCTGGAAAAATTATATTCGGGTTTCTTTCTGGACAATGGTATAATAATCTTGGTCTGTGCAAACAGAAATATTGTTGATTGTTACCAATATTATCCCGAATGTCCCAGATGAGATCAATATCATGAAATATATAGTTCAGAGACTCTTGTGCTTTAGTTGCCCTTGTAGTAGTTCTAGCAATTATGGGAGCTAAAACATTTGGGATTCTTCTACCTCTTACTTCTGGTACTAAGCTTGAATATGCAAGCTGTGTAGTTTGGGAAAGTATTTTTGTACTTTGGAGTTCCCAATGAGGTACCCATTCGGCTTCATATGTCTCCCATATCTGAGAATCAGGGATGTTAACCAAAGTTTCTGTACCATTCCTAAGTTGTACAGAAATTATCAGACAGAGATTTTGTAAATGTTCTCTACTCAAGAAATTAGGGATAGAGTTGTCGGTTCCTTTGATATGTTCAATGGTGAAG
>ML837343.1:0-15135 GCA_009831015.1 Picea engelmannii | reverse complement strand
AAGCTCAATTAAGGACAAAATATCAAGTAAAAAGTAGAATTTCTACCTTCAGATGATTTATTTCTCATCAATCATGTCTAGGGAACATGAAAAGTACTACCACATGATGATAAATTTGTGAAATTTAAGTGCAACACTTAGCAAAATGTGATACATAAGTGTGACACTTAGTAGCGCGACAAATTGACACTCAGTAGAATGTGATACATAAGTGTGAAACTTAGTAGAATGTGATACATAAGTGAAACACTTAGTAGTGTGGGAATTTGATGTGTAACAGATGCCCCCTAAAGTATGAGGTCAGAAGAAAAATTGATTGATGAAATACTTTACAAACATGTGTACAAAAGGTGTTGGAATAAGAGAGTCGGGTGGAAGCTGCAAACAACCATCAAACAATATATATGTATCATCCCCGAGGTAGGCATACCCATGCTCGGAATGCACTTGACTCAAAGCATGATCGTCGACCAATACACTGTGGATCCATGAAAGTATTGACTAAGGATATGGCCACAAAAATACAATGTGGATCCATACCTTCCATGACGCAATCAGTTCATAGCCACGAAATAACACACAGTGGAGCTACGATATGAAAAAACATAGCCATGGACCTATACAAAGTGGATCTATGTGACACCATATACATCAGTGATATTACCAGCATGATGACGATATTGGAATCTTCTAAATACTCAAACAATATCCATCACAGCCTGAGTGTCTGAGGAGTTCCCAGGGTATTCATATTGATCCCACAATGGTACAAATCTAGCCATGTGAATAGATGTCTTGATGTTGAACATGGTAGAAACCAGTTTATGATCGTTCATTGATTCATACCGTTATCAAGTGTGAGTAAAATCACCAACGATGATAATGACTCCCAAGGTACCCTAGTACATTCCAACGAATGTGAACAGATGAGTTGAAGTCGAACATTCGTAGAATCATTCGATCAAAGGCCAATGATGTAAACCTATTGTCAAAGGTGAGGAGACCTTCCATTAAGGCATTCAAGTTCCAAGTTACTAACTAGCTTCTAAGTCTAAATCTTGGATAATGTGTTGAAGTCGACAGGAAAAGACTCGTTGAAGGAGGTCCATGATGTTTTCCCCATCATCCACACAAAAATTACACATGAAAGTGATGTAAGATGATGGATTAAATGAACATAGAATGACACGAGGATGAAAGTCAATAATAATACAAAGTGGTTGATTTGGTTTAAAACTTCCCTTGAACATTGTGATGTGCGACAAAAGAATTGGCACTATTGACTCAACTAAGAGATAGACACAAGCATAGTGAGACAATAACTAGGGCACTCATCGAGTGATTCAAAGGAGTATAATGACTCATAGGATTAGTATGAATCAGAGACAAGCAGATTACCCAACTGTAAGACAAGACACAAGTAGGTTCCATGTTCAAGGCCAACAATAAACAGTTTCCATAACACTTTCCAAAACTTGACCCAATTCTTTTAATTTTTCCCCCACCACGAAGGGTGAGTACCTATTTGTTTTTTAATGATCTTAAGGAGGGTATAAAATTGTTGGTATAGCTCATCTTCGATGATTCCCTCATCACATGTTTAACAAACCTAAAGAAGGAGGGGTTTAGTCTCATATGGGTCCTTCACTGTATAATTTTACGAGCCTAGAGAAGATAAAATCATGTTCTTTTCACATTTAGAGAGTTTGAAAAGAACTTAAAAAGGACTCTAGGGTTGTTATTTTTCGTAATTTTAGTCCCCCAAGCCCGAAAAATTATAAAATAATACAAGGGAGAAATCTTCTAGTCAAGGTTGACTAGAGTATTCATTTTTCATAATTATTCCATCGAGTCCGAAAAAATGTTAACCTTATACCGAATATATTCCCTTTCAAATCCTTTTAATGAGTTTGAAAGGAAACAAGCTCGCTCAGTAATCTTGTCATGTTTAGGGAGTCTGAAAAGAGCTTAAAGGAGACTCCAAGGAGTTCATTTTTTTACGAGCTTGAAACAGAGAATGAAACAATGCTCGAAGTGTCTACTTAATTTTTACATGATCTTGAAATAGAGAATGAAACTATGCTCGGGGTATCTTCTTCATATTTACATGATCTTGAAACAGAGAATGAAAATGTGCTCAGGGTGTCTGCTTCATTTTTACATGATCTTGAAACAAAAAATTGTGCTCGAGGTTGCTTTCATTTTTACATGAGCTTGAAACTGAAAATGAAATTGTGTTCGAGGTTGGTTTCATTTTTAAATGAGATGGAAACAAAGAATGAAACTATGCTTGGGGTTGGATTCATTTTTATACAAGCTTGACACTAAGAATGAATTGTTCTCGTAATTGGTTTCATTTTTACGTGATCTTGAAAGAGAGAATGAGACTGTGCTCAAGGTTTTGGTTTCATTTTTAAACAAGCTTAAAACCAAAAATGAACTATGCTTAGGTGATACCCATTAGCGGGTTTTCTTCCCAACATGATCCCAGAGTTTGGTACTTTTCCCCCATCATGATCGACAGAAGCTAGCATCTTAACACCAGCATGATGTCCAGAGGTTGGAGACATGCCACCCAAACTTTGTTTTGTCCGTTGACACTTCTTTTGCACCCTATTAGACTCCCGGCTACTAATAGGAATAAGTTCACTAGAGAGGGAGGAAGAAAGAGGATCAATTGATAGAGGCAAAGGAAATGAAGGTTCAAGTACCAGATCTGGTAGAATATTTAACTCAATTGGAGGGGGCTTTGTTTCTTTTTTTAATGATCTTGACATAGAAAATGAATTATGCTCATGGGTATCTATTTCATTTTTTAACGAGCTTGAAACAGAAAGAAAACTATGATCATAGTTATTTGTTTCATTTTTTAACGATCTTGACACAAAAAACGAACTATGCTCATGGGTATCTTTTTCATTTTTTAACGAGATTGAAAGACAAAAAAAAATATGCTCATGTGGGTCTATTTCATTTATTAACAATCTTGACACAGACAATGAACTATGCTCATTAACCTTGACCATGTATTTTAATAGGTCTTCATGAGATGGATGAATATTTCTTTCGAAGGAATACATGTTTTTATCACACAAGTTGTAGGTTGGGAAAATCCTGACCCAACCACCAAAATGGCAACAACTAAGGGACATTATACCCAATGTCACCTCAATATAGGTCCCACACTTCGAGGGTGATTAGGTCACTCTAGGGAGGCAATCCCGATGACCCTAGGGGGATTGAGATGGATGGAAGGGAAAGAATAGAAGTATCCCCCTAAAGGTTAGTGATGGAAGAGTAAAGATGGCTTTCATGACTCATCTTGGGTGGTTTAAGGCTATCAAGTCTTTGGATTCCTGCAAAGGGTGTTTGTACCTGCTCGAGACATAAGAAAATCCACACTTCCATATAGTAATGTTAGGTGGAAAAGAAAGTTAATATTTTTGTCCCTAATTGCATCAATAATAAATGATATATATCAACACATAATAGATAATAAGGGATGCAATAGAAGTGCTAAAATTCCAATTGAATAAGCACGAGACAAGCTAGTAAAAACTAGTTAAGCTCAACAATGATAGAGAAAGACTTTAGCACAAAAAGMAAGGTTGTCATAAAAATCTAACTGCATTGATATTTATCAYTCGTATGGCTATAAAAAACTTKTAYTTATAGAAAGAGATTTAAACACTAAAACTTGCTCAAAACTTGTCAAAAGATGYGTTGTACTTAGTAGATTATGTGGGCAGATTTTAGGCAATTTTCAACGGTTAAATTAGGAGTTATTGAAGAGTTTGGTTAGGGTTTTATGCAGCCCTAATGTCTGTAGGTTAAATTTGTAACAGMAGYAARAAATAMTTGGAGAAATGAAACACCCTAGTGGTTCAAGGAAGCATTTATARCATAGATTTGATTCCACTAGGAACAACTTCAAAATCATGAAATTTCACGCTTTCCAAAGCAACAATTTTATATCTCCAATGCAACAAGTGATGACTAGTGCCTTTAATGATTGGGTTAATGGAGTCAAACAAAAATGAGCTAGAGGTACTACCTCCTTGGGGGTGTAAATGCTCTTACTCCCCAAGGCAAGTATCCATAGCTAAGGTTTAGGCTAAGAGGGTGTATGCACTTATACTTCTCTTAGAAAACCCTTATTCAACCAATAAATTCTAGCATAAAATGATGGAGACTAAGGTGGTTGTGTATTCCCTTATACTTCCCACCTATTTCTAGAAAATAACCTTGACTTGAATAACAAATGATGGCACAATATAAAAATCCTTACCAATTCAAGGGAAAAAGCTAAGACAAACCACCACAATAGAAAAGAAGAGCCTTCCAAGGCTAGCGCATCACTTCCATCAACCAATAATCAAAGAGATGACCATACACAAGAGAACAAGGGAGAAACTTGCCAAAGATAGTGAAAATTCTAGTGCAAGTAACCTCTCACAAGAGGAGAGTTATGATTTAAAATGAGATCTTATTATCTCTATTTATACAAAATGCCACTAACATAGTTTGTCCATATAAATTAAGGTTAAACCACAATATTAGAGGTCAACAACCTTAATATTTCCCCTTTACACAAATAATATTAAACAATTCATCTTTAAATTCACTTTTTGCACAAATGAAAACCCTAAGAGTGACGTCACCCCTTTAGGAGGGACATTTTGGCACCATTAGGCCAAACGTTGAGTTGGAGATGGTAGGGTTGGGCCTCCAAAGGCCATGTATCTCAAATCCAACCTTCTTCTCCATGATACAAGCATTTATTCCTTTAAATCATGTGATGTGTAGCCATCACCACTTGAAGCCCCTCAAGCATGACGTCAAGCCTCCAAAAGATGGCATTTTGCCTCTTTTAGGAAAAACATTTGGCATGTGAGGGCTAGGTCATGTATCTCAAGTCATATTCTAGGCCTCCAAAGGTTTATCTTTCTCATTCGACATGCGGACCCTTGGCATCCAACTTGTGGGATTCAAGCCCCATGGAAGCCCAAGCTAGGCTTGTTCCTCCAAAATTGTCCACCAACTAGGTCCTGCAAAGACAACTAAGCATGCCCTCCAAGGATATCAAGTCAAAATATCATAATAAGTAAATCAAATCAATAAATGAGCCACCCAAGCATGTGCATCAAAGATTAACCTATAAAACAAGTAAGTGCTCAAATACATTATGCGACTTTCCAAGCTTGGATATGGGAGGGTTGACAACGTGCCATATTGGGTAGATCTTTCCTAGGTCAAGGAGTGTTTCCCAAGTTATCCCTATCTAATCCATGTAAAGTGGATGAAGTGGATAATATAAAGACTCAACGGGCATGGGGTTCATGACATACAAGGGGTTGTAGTGTCTCATTCATGGGTGCCTTTATAGAGGGTGTGTGGCACCTTTGTTTGCAATGCAAATTTTCCAAGCCCATCGTTTTTCCATTCTTTGTTTATTTCATGTTTTAAAGATGAGTTGAAGGCCATTGTCCTGACATGGTGTCCAGATATTGACAGTGTCACTCACAGATACCTTGTGGAAATGAAAATTTTGGCTCGTGATGAGACCCCCTTTCTCTCAGCCTTGCAACTAAGACCCATTATCCTGGCTTGGTGACCAGATGATGGTAATTTCATACCACTATATACCCATGATCATGATAGGTTGGCTCGTGATGGGACCTCCTATCCTCTAACTAACCCCCTAAGCATTCTATCATTTATTCTTGTGGATCCCCCTTTTCTTACAGATAAGTTTTTCATTTCTTTCTTGGGGGATCCATGGGAAAAGCATCTGGAAGGTTTATATATAGGATTTTATCTTTTACCCAACAACAATCCCTCCGGGCCTTTATCTCCTTCTTCCCATAGAATGAGGGACAACCCCTTCTTGGGTAAATACACCCTAAAACCCCAAGAGATAAGTAAATGGGGGGTTTAAGTGATGAAAAGTGGTAAGTATGGTCATGAACGATACGATGGCTCTTCAAGGGAATTTCTAGTAGTAAACCCACTTTCAAGGAAGACCACTTTTGGGGAACAATGTCAACCACCAAGGTGAAATAGAGAAAAAGGCACAATGTCCAAGCATATGTCATGAAATCTAAAGCAATTTAAGATACAACATACTCAAATGCCTCAAATATTGAAATGAAACTCACCATAATACCTGACTTGTATCTCATGGAGCAAGGCCTGGTGCCTCTCAAAAGCCAACTGGTGTGGTGGATTCCATTTGAAAATATATCACCTATGTGGTGGTGAGAAGGGTATCCATCTGTGCAAATGGAAATTGTTGGTCATGTAGTCTCTCGGCACTCCATATCTGCTACCTAAGGGCCTCAAGACATAATCTCCTTAGTTATCCCACAAAATGGGGATAACATTCGAATCCTATTTGGGGACATGTGCTCATCGTAGAGTGCATGAGAACCACAGCATCTCCTGGTAGACCTGTGCCTACCAAAACTCAAACAAAATCATCAGAGCATCTAGGGTGGTGTTATCACCCTTCATCCATATACATAAAAATACAAAAATAAAAACTAGTCTAGAAAAGAAAATTTAGCATTTTTTCAAAAATTTCTAAACTAAACATGAAATCAATATGCAAGTAGAGAAAAATGAAATATGAAATGCGTCTAAAATACTATGAGAAATAAATATGCAAATGCGGGAAATCAAGATGACCTACCTACTTACCTGGTGCCTTGAAGATCGGGTGATCGATGATGTCAGGTGAAGGCATACAACCAGTGCAATCAGTTGATCATCCCATCAAAGTATCATCCCCTATGCTTGATTATGTAAAACAACAAAGATAAGTCAAGCACGTAATGAGCATAAATAGATATATAATCATGAAATGAAATGAAACTCATGGAGATGGGGGGGAAGGAGGAAATCCTACTGGAAAGAATATTTGTAACAATGATCATGAAAGGAATCCTTCCTGAAGTGATAGCCACAAGCTCGATCAATCCATCTCTGAAGAGGGATACTATATGTATATGAAGGTTCATCTTCATCCTCATGAACATGATCGTTGCTTCCTGAAGACTGATAAGATATGAGAGGTCCCAAGAAGACCTCATGATTTTCCAGAGAGGGGGAAAAGAGGGAAGGGACAGGCTCAGGTCTAGGAAGAGAAAAGTGTACCCTCTTTATCTTCGAATCCCTATAGAAATCTTCAATATGGAAGTCTTGATCCTCTGATCGCTTTGAGGTGGACATGTCTTGGTATTTCTCCAATACTAAGGACAAAAGTGGTTGAGAGTCTTCAAATAAGTATGTAATCATGTCATCATCAGGCTCCCAAACATATGAATCATATACGCATGAAAATTATTCCTCTGAAGATGACAAATCAAACCCCTTTTCTTGAGGGCTACCCTTAATGTCGTAAATGGGGTCTCTATCAAAAATGAGATGACCAAAATCCCACCTGCATCTTCTTGTCTGTATGAAAGTGTCTATATGCTCATCAAACATATGTAAGGTTTCTCTCACAAGACCATCAACAAAAGTGATCATCTCTTTATCTTCGTGTGAAGGAGGAAAAGAGGCATGGACATCTTCAACAGTCTCCTTAAATTCATCATTGAGGTTAGTTGCTTCTTGAACTTCATGAACAAGAGGATAGAACAGTTGGACAACCTCAACTACATGAGGCAGAAGCGAAGATAATGATGCCTCAACATGTTACACTTCATTAGTATTATTTTTTCTCTTTATGGGCATGCTCTTCCATCGCATCTTCATCACATGAGACTTGATTCTTAATGCAGAGTGCTTTATGTTCATTTTTTCATAAATATTTATTTCATCCAAGGGCTCCTCTAACACCTTTTCATTTTCAAAGTCACGGAATAAAGTGTCATCAATATCTTCAAAAGGATTACAACTCATCATGTTCTCTTCTTGATGTGCAGGAGGAACAAAGGCCTGGATGTCTTCATGAAATGGAAGGGCAGGTATGAGTGCTTCTTCTTCATCAAATGTCTCGTCCAGATCTTCATCAGATCTTCCTAGTAAATTTCTTCATAAATATGTCCTTCAAGTACTTCTTCATAATCAAGGGAGGGAAACAAATCTCTTATTTGATTCATCATTTCCTTAGCATCTTTATTAGCAACCTTTTCCTTTTCCATCTGTAAAAATTCCATCTTCGAGTCATAACAAGTTCTAGATGAGGGTTCATCCCATGGTTCCATAATTCCATTGACTGAAAAGACACCTCAATGGATTCGCCAGGTGAGATGGAATCTCACCAAAGGAGGGAAAGGGTAAAGGTGGGTTCATGGAAAGTGGAGTCGCCAGACAAGCTTCAAGGGAAACTTATCAAGGGTGGAAAAGGGAATGTTCTTCAATGGATTCGTCAGGCAAGCTAAGGGATAGAGGATTTGGGAGGGAATCTTGCCAAAGTTTCATTAGGGAATGAAGAGGAGTCAAAATCCTCCCCAACAATGGTGCCAAAATTTTATCACACAAGTTGTAGGTTGGGAAAATCTTGACCCAACCACCAAAATGGAAACAACTAAGGGACAATGTACCCAATGTCACCTCAATATAGGTCCCGCACTTCGAGGGTGACTAGGTCACTCTAGGGAGGTGATCCCAGTGACCCTAGAGGATTGAGATGGATGGAAGGGAAATAAGATAAGTATCCCCCTAAAGTTCAGCGATGGAAGAGGAAATATGGCTTTGATGACTCGTCTCCAGGTGGTTTAAGGTTGCCAAGTCTTTGGATTCCTGCAAAGGGTATTTGTGCCTGCTCGAGACACAATAAAATCCACACTTGCATATAGTAATGTTAGGTGGAAAATCAAGTTAATATTTTTTTCCCTAATTGCAACAATAATCAATGATATATATCATCACATAAGATATAATAAGGGATGCAATATAAGTGCTAAAATTCCAATTGAATAAGCACAAGACAAGCTAGTAAAAACTAGTTAAGCTCAACAATGATAGAATAAGACTTTAGCACAAAAAGAAAGGTTGTCATAAAAATCTAATTGCATTGATATTTATCATCCTTATTGCTGTAACAAACTTTTTATTACATCAAGAGATTTAACCACTATAACTTTCTCAAAAATTCCCAAAACAATTGTTGTACTTAGTAGATTATGTGGGCAGATCTTAGGCAATTTTCAATGGTTAAATTAGGATTTATTGAAGAGTTTGGTTCAGGTTTTATGCATCCCTAATGGTTGTAGATTAAATTTGTAACAGCATCAAGAAATACTTGGAGAAATGAAATTCCCTAGTGGCTCAAGCAAGCATTTATAGCATAGAATTGATTCCACTAGGAACAACTTCAAAATCATGAAATTTCACGCTTTCCAAAGAAAAAATTTTATATCTCCAATGCAACAAGTGATGACTAGTGCCTTTAATGATTGGGTTAATGGAGTCAATAAAAAATGAGCTAGAGGTACTACCTCCTTGGGGGTGTAAATCCTCGTACTCCCCAAGGAAAGTATCCCTAGCTAGGGTTTAGGCTAAGAGGGTGTATGCACTTATACTTCTCTTAGAAAACCCTTATTCAACCAATAAATGTAAGAATAAAATGATGGAGACCAAGGTTTGGGTGTATGCCCTTATACTTCCCACCTATCTCTAGCAAATAACCTTGAATTGAATTTAAAATGATGGCACAATGTAAAAAGCCTTACCAATTCAAGGAAAAAATCTAAGACAAACCACCACAATAGCAAAGAAGAGACTTCCAAGGCTAGTGCATCACTTCCATCAACCAAAAACCAAAGAGATAGCCACACACAAGAGCACAAGGGAGAAACTAGCCAAAGATAGTGAAAATTTCAATCCAAGTATCATCTCACAAGAGGAGARTTATGATTTAAAATGAGATCTTATGATCTMTATTTATACAAAATGTCAATAACATAGTTTGTCCACATAAATTYAGTGTAAACCATAAGATTAGGGGTCAACAACCCTAATATTTCSCCTTTACACAAATAATGTTAAGCAATTCATCTTTAAATTCACTTTTTTCTCAAATGAAAACCCTAAGAGTGACGTCACCCCTTTAGGAGTGACGTTTTGGCACCATTAGGCCAAACATTGAGTTGGAGATGGTAGGGTTGGGCCTCCAAATGCCATGTGTCTCCAATCCAACCTTCATATTCATGATCTAAGGGTTTATTCCTTCAAAATGTGTCATGTGTAGTCATCACCACCTCAATCTCCTCAAGCATGACGTCAAGCCTCCAAAATATGACATTTTTCCTTTTAAGAAAAATGGTTGGCATGTGAGGGATAGGTTGGTATCTAAAGTCATATTCTAGGCCTCCAAAGTTTCATATTTCTCATCTTGAATGCGAGACCTTGGCATTGAACCTGTGGACTTCGAGCCCCGTGGAAGCCCAAGCTCGGCTTGTTCCTCCAAAATTGTCCACCAACTAGATCTTGCAAAGACAAATAAGCATTCCCTCCAAGGATCTCAAGTCAAAATATCATGGTGAGTAAATCAAATCAATAAATGAGCCACCCAAGCATGTGCATCAAGAATTACCCTATCAAACAAGTAAGTGTTGAAAGACATTATGTGACTTGCCAAGCTTGGATATGGGAGGGTTGACAAGGTGCCCTATTGGGTAGATATTTCCTAATTCAAGGAGTGTTTCCCAAGTTATCCCTCTCTAATCCATCTAAATTTGATGAAGTGGTTAAGGATCAAGACTCAACGGGCATGGGGTTCATGACATACAAGGGGTTGTAGTTTATCATTCATGGGTGCCTTTGCAGAGGGTGTGTGGCACCTTCGTTTTCAATGAAAATTTTCCAAGACCATCATTTTTCCATTATTTGTTTCTTTCATGTTTTAAGGATGAGTTGAAGGCCATTGTCCTGGCACGGTGTCCATATAATGACAGTGTCACTCACAAATACCTTGCGGAAATGAGAAGGTTGGCTCGTGATGAGACCCCCTTTCTCCCAGTTGTGCAACTGAGAGCCACTACCCTGGATTGGTGGTAAGATGATGGTAATGTCATACTGTTAAGTACACATGATCATGATAGGTCGACTCATGATGAGACCTCTTATCCTCCAACTAACCCCTTAAGCATTCTATCTTTTATTCTTGTGGGTCCAACTTTTCTTACAGATAATCATTTCATTTATTTCATGGGGGATCCCTTGGTGAAGCATCTGGAAGGTTTATATATAGACTTTATATTTTACCCAACAACAATCCCTCTGGGCCTTCATCCCCTTCTTCCCATAGAATGAGGGACAACCCCTTCTTGGTTCAATACACCCGAAAATCCCAAGAGACAAAGAAATGGGAGGGGTTTAGTGATGGAAAGTGGTAAGTGTGGTTGGGAATGGTACGGTGGATCTTCAAGGGAGTTCCTAGTAGAAAATTGATCTGAAAATGGAATGGGTTTGTTTCCAACTAATCTTCAAATGAAGAAGACTTGTCTCTTTTAAATTGCAAGTGTAAAAATGGTATATGTTTGGGTAATTGGATCAAGTTACTAACACATAAATTAAAGAGTTTTAACACTTAAGATGCACAAAATAACCAACAATTAATAGCCAATAGTAAACACATAACACAACAAATGATAAAGGAGTTCACCCCTCTCTTGGGCTACATCTCTTAGTCTAGCTTCTAATGGATATTTTATATTATTTTCTCAAAGTGTTAAAAACAGTTCTCAAAATTCCAAAAAGATGGATCAATGGCTCCAGAACATCCAAAAACCCCTAGCTAGGCTCTTTATGCACCTGGTTTGGCCAAAAAATGAAGAATTTACACTTCCTAAAAGTTTTCCCCTTCAATCTTGTTGTCTCTGGTTCGCCAATTCGCACCTGTGAATGACTAACTTGGCTCTCGCAGCGTTACAGCATTACTGGGCCTAAACTTCAGCACACCACGCATCCCACAATTCAGGGAAATTTGTTGAACAGTTAGCATGTTTAGTGCCCCCTTGGGCGGAGGTGTTGGTTGCATGGGGGGGCATATGGCCACGTCCCAACGCCTATCTCGGGCCCATTTTGCAAGACTGAATATTGTGCCACGTGCCCGTTGGTTTGTTGGTCTTGTTAACTCTACGCTCTAGTTATGTAAAGGGTCGTATGGATAAATTCATATGGAAAGGTTATATGGTGTAACGTATTGTGACCAGGGGCTAAACATTGCCAGCCCCACACCAAAGGTTATGAAACGTCATCATGTTGTATGTGGTAAGAACAGGGGGCTAGTACCTAGGCCTGGGCCCTTTACTCTACCACCCGATCCTTAATGCTAACTTAAATCATTTAAATCACATTATAAGGTTAAGTCACATCCACAAGAGGTCCGGTAGCCCGGGCCCTGCCAAATAATTACCCCTGCTTGGAGGTCACGAGTTTGACTCCTGTGGAGTCACAAAATTTTTGTCACATGCCAACCAAACTGGAGGGGTGCCACGTGGTAGCCCGGGACTGGGCCACATGGCACCATAACATTTTCCCAATAAATTACACATGTCACAACCTGATTCATCCACCTGTCTTCCACATAGCCTATACGATCATGCCGCATCAACCCATGCCACATCACCTGCCACGTGTGGGTCCGTACCCTTCCACGTCATCACTATACGGACTGTACAGTCAGCAAAATTTTACATGTTTGGAAAAATGAACAGAACACGATATCTTGCTCATACGACATTTGTTTGAGCTCATTCAAGTTGTGTTGGGATCGTGAGGATGAGGTCTACGCACATGTCTATTTTGAAGAAATTATGAGCACTTTGATTTTTGAGCAAAATTTGATCCACTGGATCACAAACCCATTCTTGAGGAAGACCACTTACTAGGGAACAATGTCAACCACCAAGGTGAAACAGGTAAAAAGGAATAATGTCCAAGCATATCTCATGAAATCTAAAGAAGTATAAGATACAGCATATGCAAATGCTTCAAATATTGAAATGACACTCACCATAATACCTAACTTGTATCTCTTGGATCAAGGCCCAGTTCTTCTTGGAAGCCAGCTAGTGTGGTGGATGCCATATGAAAATATATAACCTCTGTGGTGGTGAGAAGGGTCTCCATCTATACAAATGCATATCGTTGGTCATGTAATCTCTTTGCACTCCATATCTGCAACCTGAGGGCTTTGAGACATAATCTTCTTAGTTATCCCACAAAATGGGGATAACACATGTCAAGAGACTCACTTTGATCAATGGGGGGGAGAATAATCTCCCATGTCCCTAATGAGGGAGTTACCATGTCAATTGAAATAACTAAATCCAAAGAAGATGAATATACAGTGAGAGGCTCCTTCTCATTAGCAATTGAAGGCATGGGAGATAGTGCCACATAAATGAACTGTGGTGGGGGAGAAACCACTTAAATGTAAGGAACATTTAGGGAAGTCATATGGTCAGTAGTCATACAATGATTAGGACTAACAAACGAAAGTTGATCGATGGTCACTATGCTCCCATCATGGGGAAAATACATCACTCGAAAGAGTGTGGACACTACAGTTTTCATAACATAGACATAGTCCCACCTAAGGAGAAAATTAAAATCCAAGGGGCCTTGGACTACTATGAAATCAATACAGATATTTTTCCCTCCTAAGGTGATGGGCAGCTGAGGAAGGATCCCCAAAGGTTCTCTAGGTCTTCTATTAAAATCCAGTAGATGATTAGTGGTTGGCACAAGCTCAGGAGAACATAAAGTTTGCCAAGAAATTGAGGATGAAATACTAACATATGCCCCTTCGTATACGATAGTGCAATAATGTACTTATCAACAACTTGCACAATTATCTAGAAAGGGATACTTGAAGGAAGACAACGTACTTAGAGGGGGTTCTGTTGAAATGAACGGGATGTCGCCTTGTCTAGAACACTTTAAACTAACAAAGAAAACATCAGTGGTATTAAAGTCACTCTCTGAGGGAAGAGTGGGGTCAACCGAAGATCAAATCTTGTTGACCACTTCATCAAAAGGAACCGGTATCTCGACCTTCTGAGAGACGTGTGTGAAAAAATATACAACTGTGTACAAACGAGGCGGGCATGCCCCATGCTCGTGTGATGTAACTCTGAAAAAAGATGATGGAAATGTTGGTGTAGACAACTGCAGCACCCTCGGGGGCGGTAATGATAAAGGCAGAAGACAATTCTGCAAATGAACATACTCTTAATAATAGGCAATGATCGCTGTAATAAGCAGCGACGATGTTGTGGGCATTGATGGCCCTACCAAGTTCAGAGGTCTTCGACTGCAATAGTCGCAAAGTAAGACCCACCATAACATGAGAGAGTGTTGGCGTCGAATGTTAAGGGGGCCAACGACAGCAGAGAGCAATGTTGTTTCCCCCTGTGCCGTCCGAGATCTCTCATTAATAGAGAATGAGAATCAAGATACTGTCTCCCTTCTGGAAAAGTGTGTTGATGTCGACAAAAGGGGGACGCGACTTCCAGAAGCAAAAGGGTGCTCTGTGGAATCTACTGAGGTGATAAAGTGGCAGAGGTACCTGGACGAAGTCAAGAAGTGGGATGACTCAAGACTGCCCTTGGTTGGAGGATATATGAGAGAAACAGTGGACGCAACCATGTAACAAGGTCAAGTGTCAGGGGGACGACAAGACCAGGGCTAAGTTGTGCCAGAGGCGGGACAAGGTCAACAAATTCAGAGGGTAGAGGTAATTGACCTGCAGGGTACTCTGAAGATACGGACGATGTCGGCAAGGGTAAATGATAAGTACTGCTCCAATCCAAGGGTGACATGGGTTGCGTATGGCCAAAAAAGAAAGTCGCCAATGGTGACGACAAAGAATGTATTGACTGAAGGTAAAGGTGTTTGTACAATAAATAATAAATAATAAATAATTTGGGGGAAAAAATGTACAAATACAGAACCGGGTGCCCCAGTGTGAAATGTGTGCCCTAGGGAGGACAGAATTGTCATGAAAAATTGATGAAGGGTGGGGGCCCCATTGGCAAGGTTCTGTATGAGGTAGGTGAAATGAAGATAGGTTCGCAGATGGGCAAACTGATGGTGGATGAAATGGTGGGTTCGTGATCCTGCGGAGGTGCAGGTAAAACAGAACGGGACCAAAAAGTGATGATTTGGGAGTCCATATGG
>ML837342.1:5024-23470 GCA_009831015.1 Picea engelmannii | reverse complement strand
GGCATAGAGAGAGAGAGGGGGTGGGGAAATGATTGATTTTATCAATACATGTGAAATTTATAATTATTTAACTTTACAACATATTATTAATTTTCTCCATTACCTATTTATATGTCTTATAAAATTTAGAATTTCATTACAAAAAAGAGTTGTTGCAATATTTTTTTAATGATAGAGACAAAATTGTCCATACTTTCTTCTCCCTTAAGTTTATAAATATATAGTGACATATTTAGTAATCTAATCCAGAGTGCATCCAACAAGTATAAATCCCCACTTAACTTTACCAAACACCCCAAATTCAACCTGTATGGTATGCAAAACAACTTTTTTTTGTTTTCTCATATAATATTGTCTAATAATACACATAAAACTTTTAGAAAACAACCTTTAAAATTGATACAAAACACCCTAATTTCAATATGCATGATATGAAAGAAACAATTATTTTTGTTTTCTCATACAATTTTGTATAATTACACATATCGAACTTCTAGAAGACAACCTTGCCAATTTATGAGTGCTTAATGAATGACTTTACATGTTTTACATGTTAGGTTTCATCATTTCTGGAATTTGGCATGGATAGATAAATTTTAAGAAGTAATCTCTTGTTCCACAACGTGCAATACACTAGATAAAATTCCACTCTAGTTTTGATTTCCTTATCTTGGGTGTTTGCCAGAAAAACAGGTGTCATTAAAATTGGTCTACATACAAATACTACCCATAAAACCACTTTTGGCATACCTCTTTCCAGGAACAACGATTTTGATTTGGAATGATTCATAGCCCCTTCCAATTTCTAGATTCGTGAATCTGTTTTTGAGTTATTGAGTAAATGGATGAAATTTTTTATAATAAGTATTTTTGGGGTTGAGAAAAAATCCATTTTGATTATTGTGTAGAGAGGAGATGTGGTTACTTATATTAAAAAAATTAAAAAATATTTATATTCAAAAATTAGAAAAAATTCAAATATGTAAGTAGAAAATTAAGTAACTCTGTAAGAACATATCCCTCTTAATTATTTAAGAAAAAATTCTATAAAAATTTAATTCATGGTAGTATGGTCAATCATGGGGATTATTGAATCTTCTCTACAAAATTTTAATGCAGGATAGTATGGTTAATAATGTAGATTATGATTGTTAACATTTTACTTTTTAATGCAGGGTAGCATCATCAATCATGGGGATTATTGAATCTTCTCTATAACATTTTAATGCATGATAGTATGGTTAATAATGTAGATTATGATTGTTAACATTTTACTTTTTCTTCTTTGGTTCAAAACATTACTATAATGTGAATTTTGCCTTTGTAAAATGTTGTAGCATCATGTTCTAATGGCAGTCTCTTTGTCTTTCTGTCTGACAACCGTCCTCACCAACTTGCATTTTTTTTTGTTCTGTTGGTACTAACATTTACAGTCACAGTATCTAACGAGTAGGTTCAAACATTATTTTCTTGTTCTCTAAGGTTTGCATGTTTTTTTTTTATGGTAATGATGGAGCATGCCTTATGATATTCACTTTTTTAACAGTTAAAATAGTTAAAGCTATAAATAGTTTTTCTTCTAATTTTTATTTCTTAATTAGGGTGTTGTGTTTTGTATTTAGCCAATTAAGATCACATAATTTAGTGAAATGTTTAGAGGTTAATAACTATTGTTTATGAGGCTATGTTGAACTTGAATTATTGTTGAAATCATCTTAGATCCATATTAACCCTGGATTTATCAAGGGAACGGATAAAATCTCTCTAGATGCAAACTTTCCTTAAGTTTTGCAATCTAAAAGAGGTTTACACCTCAATAAATTTGATCCCTCTTGAAAAAACTTGATAAATAGGTAAAGGAACAAAAAAATTTAGAAAAAGAATTTTCTAAAATTATTTTTTAATAAATTTTTCATATGATTAAAAAAAATCAATCCAAGACAATTGAATTAAATTTATCTACTTATTCTTGTTCCAGAATTTTTCCATCTATTGTTATTTAATAGCATACACAAGAAGGGGTGTTTCTCCTTGTTGATTTTGATGTAGTGTGTGAATAAGAGATAGGTGGAATGATTAATATAAAACATGAAAATAATAATGAAAATGTGAGAGGAGTGTTATGATAAAAATTTTGAAGTGAAAAATGTATAGATGTATGTGATTATTTTCCTTTTGTGTTGGGTATTTGTTTTGGATGCGTAAATGAGAAAAGATTGTGCTCAATTTGAGTCAGGTTATCTTGGATTTGTTCACTTAGATGTTTGTAACCTTTGGTTTCAATAATAAATTCATTTTTTTCCTTCTAAGTATAAGAAGACGCAATGCTCTAGGAATTATATTATTCAACAACGAGCCTTATGTCTTTTAAATTGGGATAGACATCTCTAAGAAACTCACCTACAAGCGTCTAAGAAACTCACCTACACTCCTCTGATTACATATGTATGAGATAAAAACCTATATTTTATCTCTCGAAATACCACTCAAATCCACAATAATACAATGGTTTGCAGTGTTACTCACCTTGACTCCATAGTCATGTCCTACTCATATTTTGCAATGCCCTTTTACAATGAAATGATTGTCGCTTTTGTAAAAGCAACAAAGGATAGGAACATCACATGCATGACCTCTATAAATTCATTTGTTTTATATTTTGAGGTCACTATGAAACTGTTTACACTATGTTTGGGAGTTCTTCATGTTGTGTGGGGTGCATGGTGTGTTAATTACCCTCAGTTGTTCTATGATAGACATGCACATAGGAGATAGGTTACTCTTGGATTGTTATGCCATGACAGGATGCTTATGTGGAATACTCCCTTAGGACATTGAAGACCTATGTGGCTTAGTGGATTTCTTCATGGAGCATGCACATAGATGTTGGTTATTTGCTTGGGAGGATAATTTTTCTTAGAGGAGTTTTGGACTTCTTGGAAGAGGAAATTGAGCCATAGATGGCACAGGGACACTTGGTTGCTTATATGGAGGTTTGTACTTGAATTTAGGATTCTTGGGTTAAGGGGTGATAATATATGTGGGTTGGACCCAGAGGTACACATGGATTACGATAGAGCATTGGATCATTGGAGCCTTTGGAGGATGAGCATTGAAGAAATCTCATGGATCATTTATCCTTGAACCCTTGCTTGTTGGACATGCTTCCATTGGAGCTTGAAATGTGTGATTAGATAAGTTATTTTTTATGGACTTAATCCAGTTTATGATTTTTGGCCTCCCTCACCTTTCATACAAATAAATAGAGGAGATATTATTTTAATTACTTGTACATGTTTTCTCATAAACTTATTCTTGAGCTAGAGATGGGTATTTGGGAATGATTTATATGTTGTTGTAATTAAGCTTATTATCTGCATTTAATGTTTGTTTTAAATTGTTGTAGATGCATGTAATTAACTATAATAGATAGTAGCTAAATATGGTTTTAATTTGTAGCTGAAATCTACATGAAATTAATTTAGTTAGTTGTAAGTTTGTAATTTATGAGTATTGTGTTCCATAATGTTCTACAGCTAAGATAAGGGACATTACATTATGGTATCAAAGCCTCTAGTTCAAATACCGGGCTTTCATGGGCCAAGATGGTTGTGAATTGAGTAATTCGATGTTGTAGACTTTGATCTGTGCGACTTTGGTAAAAAAAATGAATAAAATTGTAGTTAAATCCGCAATTTTTGGGGGAAAATATGAGTTTAAATGAATCATGGTTGTTTAAGAGAGGTTCATTGGAGTAAATCTAATATTTGCAGAGTTAAATTCAACTTGGAAGGTCAAAATTCAAGTTTTAATGGTTGTTGTAAAGTTGCAGGAAGTTTGGTGGATCGATGGTCGAGATCACATTTGATATCTTAATCAATGGCCCATATTCACTTTGATAAATTTAAAAATTCATAAGCTTTTGACCATTTGAAAGGTTGATTTTATCAATTGCAAGGACTCATTTTTGGTCATTTTGAAGTTGAAATTGATCGACGACTGATATTTTTTTCAGTTGTTTCTAAAATGGATCAAATCAACGCTCTGGAGTCATTTTCAGTAGTTAAGAGGTTGGGGTCGATCAACTTCCAAGATTCAATTCAGAGGTTTGCGAAGTGAAGTTGATTGATGGTTAAGATCATCTTGGCTTAGAAATTCACAGTCTAGTTTCACCTCGATTTCGATAAAAAATTGCTAAGTGTTGAATTTCACCAATAGAATTCGTCGATGGTCGATGTTTAAATTGATGAGTTTGGAAAAGTGTTGGATTTGGTGAAAAGAATCTATGATCAACGATGGTCGATGGTTGAGGATCAAAAAAATTTGGAAAAAGTTTCACACATTCAAAATACATCTCCAATGGTCGATTGTCGGTGATCGGGTTTCAACAGATTTGGATGAGGTTTGGTAAATCAACGATGGAGATCAGTTTTTTCAATGGGATATCAATAGCCTAGATTGATCAGAGATTGATCAAAAAAATTTCCAAGTATTCAATTTGGCCAAGGAAAATCGTCGACGGTCGGGTCAGTTGGATTAGGTGAAGTGTTTTTAGTCACTAACAGAAGTCATCGATGACTGATGGCTCGATGTTTGAGTATCGACCAATTCATTGAACTATTTCAATCAAGCAAGAGAAGTCATTGATGGTCGATGGGCCAATGGTCAGGCATCGACCAAATCGGCAAGGTGTTTGGGTCCTTTAAGAGAAACAGTTAATGGTTGATGAAGGAAAGTGGGTGATGATGTGGCATTTCACATCATATTCCATGTGTCATGCCACATTTCCATCCATGTTTCATCCCATGTCATCCAACTTAACATTTCAGGATCATGCGTCATGCCACATCAGCATCCACGTGTCATGCCACATCATCAGTTTACACATTAGAAAAGAGAGGGTCAATGGTCAATGTTTGGTGGATTTTGTGAGAAGTTTCAGTTTGAAAAGAGAATTGGTTGATGGCTGATGATTGGGCATCAGGAATATTTGCGGACAAGTTTGGTTCGACAATAAGAATCGATCAATCGTTGATGTAGTGTCGGAGATCAACAGTCGAGATTGTTTAAGTTGGCGATCGATGGTGGAAATTGATCTGCATGTCCAAGGAAGGTTTATTAGTTCAATGTTTGATATTTATCCTTATTTGATATCAACAAAACAAATTTAAAATTTTGTTTTAATAGCAAAACAACCAGTTTTTATATGAAAAATTCCAAAAATTTTATATTTTTGAAGATCATTAAATTGCGGGGAATTTTTGAAGGCCTAAACGACATTTTTATCCAACCAAAACCCATGAGTATAGAATGTACCAAGGTACAATTTGTCTCTGCGTATCAAATAAAATAAATCGAAGAGAGTTATCTAATGAGCTATTCAGGGCACAAAATAGAGCTCGTATGAGAAAGTTACATCCAAAACAGTAAGGCTGAAATTCTGGCACAAATTTACTTCCAGAGGGCATAAATCCTTGCTCAAAAGTCTATTTGGGTAACAAGAATGGTCCATGGAAATATTATTATCCATATAAGACAACCATGGAGCCAAATTTGGAATCTGGGTATGTAAAAATGTGCAAGAAGAAAAAGAAGACACATGTAGCATATAGGAATAAATTGGGTAAAAAAATCAGAACTTCTTCAGACCATAACTTTCATCTGAGAGCTTGGATTTGAGCAGACAAGTAGTTTTTTGGAGATGTCTTGAGAAGAATAAGGGATTTATCCATCCATAATTTTGATTTGGGCACTAAAATTTCTCAAAAAATGATAAAAGAGATTTTTGTAGTAGTAAAAGAGTGGAAATTGCAACTTGTAAATGTTGTAACTTTTTTCTTAGAAGTCATATTGAGGTATGAGTACAACTGTTGGAAAGTTGTTTCATAGAGGAGTGAATATCAGGAATCATATTTTGATTTTATGTATTGTGTCCTTCATATATTTGGATAAAGAGCAGCATGCATTATAATTGATGAAATGTTCTCGTTATGTATGATCTAACAGTAATTATTACATGCACATTTATTGCAGAATTAGAGGTACAAGAAAGAAAAATTGGTTCTTATATGAGGACTGGAGTTATGGAAGATTATTAAGGATATTACAGCCATGATGAAGAGATCATAGGTCTCCATGTTATCATGGGAAATGATGAGGCATAGTCAAATGGAAGAAGAGGCAGGAAACAACTTGTAACTATGAGAAGCCTACATAGGGAAGTGCATAGATATAAAGATGATAATGAAAGGATTATGAAGGCTCAAGAAGAGATACTTCAGAGATTAAATATATTTCATAATAAATTCAATAAAGACTCTAGCAGCAAGCAAGCACCTAGTGCTAGACAAGTGACAACATCTAGATCTAAAAGAAAACGATATGATCATCAAATGATAGGAAGTCAAGAAGCATGAGCAGGAATCACCATTATCCACAACAATCCACTCAAAGAACTCATGCAAGTTCAGGGCCAAGGAGCATCCCCAATGCATCTCATGCCTGTAGGAAAAGGAGAAGCCATGAGGTTGACATCTTGCAAGGTGAGCTCAGGAAGATCAAACCACAAAATTCCAATGGTGATCATAGGAAAAGAGAAGAGGTTGAGGCCTGGATACTGGAAATGAAGAAACATTTCTAGATACATGATTACCCCTCCCGGGTAGAAGATAGAATTTCCACCTACCACTTGCAGGGAAAGGAATCCATGTGGTGGGATCAGCTTAAGAAAGTGAAGAACCTTGATGAGAAGAGGATCTCATGGAGGTGGTTCAAAGGATATTTCCAAGAGAAATATTTTTCCGAGCATTATTATGAAAGAAATATGAAAGATTTATTTGAACTCAAGTTTGGAAGTATGAAAATGGATGAATATGAAAAGAGGTTCTTTTAATTGTTGAAGTATGTTGACTTCATAAAAAATGAGAAGGTAAAAATACAAAGGTTTCTAAGTGGGTTACCCTCCTTCTACAGTGACAAGATACAATATGATAACCCCAATACCTTATAGGAAACCATAAGGAGAGAAAGGCATCTTTATGAGAAAAGAAAAGGAAGGCTAGTTGTCCAAAAAGATTGGGATGACAAGCTGAAAGGTAAAATGGATCAAAGGAAGAAAGGTTTTAACCCACCCTTTTTCAAGAATAACACCCAAGAAAATCAACAAGGATAGTCAACCCAAAATGAGCACAATAATATAGATTCATTTTGGAAAAGGTCAAGGCAGCAGCCTGTAGAATGTTGGGCATGTGAGGGAAATCACTTATATAGGGACTACCCTCAAAAAGAAGAAAGAATGAGGAGTACCCACAACATTCAAGAGGCATAAACAGTGGAAGACATGGGATGAAACATGGCAAGGATTTATGCAGCCTTGGACAACAAGTAGGCAGAATATCAGTCCCCATGATTGAACTGGAAGGTAAGATTGATAACCAACCCATAGAAATTTTAATTGATTTTGGAGCTATCCATAGCTACATAAACTCTAACATTGTTGAAATATTTCACTTGCAAAGGAGTAAGAATAATAAATGTTGGTTAGTTTATTTATCCACACAAGCTAAAGGAAAGATCAATGAGTTAGTTAAATATTGTCAAATAGACATGAATAGACTCAACACAAAGGTAGATGTGAACACCATACCATTGGGTTCATATGATTGTCTAGATGGCATGGATTGTTTGGAAAAAAAAACATGTTTTCCTAGACTATTACAATAAGACAATCACGTGTCTTGATGAAGAAGGGAAGCAAGGTAATATTCAAGGCATTCCAAGAGTTGTAGCTATTAGAGATATTTCAGCTATGCAATTGAAAAAGAGTTTCAGGGAGGGGTGTCATATTTTTGAAGCCCATATGGAAGAGGAGTCCAAAGATAAAGTGGCAAGCATTGAAGACCATCTGATCTTAAGGGATTTTGAAGAACTTTTTAGGGAGATCTCAGGATTGCCACTAAAGAGAGACATCAATTTCTCTATTTATTTGGTTCTAGGAGTTTCCCCAATTTCCAAGACACCATAGAGAATGGGAATGCCAAGATTGAAAGAATTGTATATGTAGCTTGAATATTTGTTAAATAAGGGGTATATACACCCAAGTGTGTCATCTTGGGGATCCTCGGTGCTATTGGTAAATAATAAAGATGAAACCTTAAGGTTGTATATTTATTTTAGACAGTTGAATAAGGTCACCATAATGAACAAATATCCTTTACCAAGGATTGATGACTTGTTTGATCAGTTGAAAGGTGAAAGAATATTTTCCAAGATTGACTTGAGATCATGCTATCATCAAGTGAGGATTGAGGAAGAATACATAAGGAAGACAACATTCAGGACAAGATGCAGGCTTTATGAATTCACGGTAGTGCCATTTCGACTATCAAATGCCCCATCTTTTTTTATGTATCTAATGACTGGAGTGTTCATGGAGTACCTGGACAAGTTTGTGATTGTGTTCCTAGATGATATAATCATATACTCTAAGTTATAAGAGGAGCATGAGAAACATTTAAGAATGGTGTTGCAATTTCTAAGAGAGCATAAATTGAATGCTAAGCTAAGTAAGTGGATTTTTTATCAAACAAAGATCCACTACTTGGGGCATATCATTTCAACAGAGGGGATAGTGGTTGACCCTGAGAAGATAGAGGCCATTAGAGGATGTCCAGTTCCAAGAAATGTCACAGAGGTTATCATCCATGGGTCTCTCTAGTTATTACTAAATATTTATAAAAGGATTCTCAAAGATTTCAAGCCCAATCACTTCTTTACAAAATAAGGGAGTGAAATTTGAATGGAATTCCAAGTGTGAAGAAATATTTCAGCACCTAAAAGACATCTTGACAAGTGTGCCAAAATTGAAGATTCCAGATCTAGAAGAAGAGTTTTGGGTGTGCATGTATGCATGCAAGGAAGGGCTCAATGGAGTCCTTAGTCAAAAATATCATGTGTTAAGCTATGACTGCATAAAATTAAAAGAGCATGAAAATAATTATACTACCCACGATATAGAGTTAGCATTGATTGTAGATGCATTTAAAATGGGATACATCACCTCATGGGTAATAAATTTGACCTCATAAGAAACTACTTTGGTTTGAAGCATTTGTTTGGACAACCAACATTAAATGCCAGAAAAACTAGATGGCTTGAATTTCTAATTGAATATGAATTTGAGATTAAGCATATCAAAAGAAAGGAAAATCAAGTGGTTAATGCACTCAGTAGGAGAGCTCATGAAGTGCATGTTGTATCCATTATCATGTACATGACTAATCTGAAGGATTAAATTATTGAAGATGCAAATTCAAATCAACATTATGTGAAAATAAAAGAAACATTGCAACAAGGAAATTTTCAGTAGAACTTTAATTCTTATTAGCTGAAAGAAGATGGGATTCTCATGTACAAAGGAAAAGTATATGTGCCAAATTCCAATGAAATGAAAAATATAGTGATGAAGTAAATGCATAATGCACCATATGCTAGGCACCTAGGATATCAGAAGACAATTGGAGTTGTAAGAAGCCAATACTTTTGGCTAGGAATGATGAAAGAAGTGGCTAATTACATAGCCATATGTATAGAGTGCCAGAAGGTGAAAACAAAGAATACGCATCTAGCTAGGTTGTTACATCCATTTCCCATTAAAAAATGGAATTGGGAATTTGTCACATTTGATTTTATTAAAAATATTCCCGGACCAGTGAAACAACATGATTCCATCATGCTGGCGGTGGATAAATTGACTAAGGTAGTACATTTTATTCCATTGAAGACAATGCACAAGGAAGCAAATATTGCAGAGATATACATGAAGGAAGTTGTAAAGCTACATGGAGAGCCTAAAACAATAGTTTCAAATAGAGATCTAAAGTTTACTTCCAATTTTTAGAAGGGTTTTTTCAAAGGCTTTGGGAAAAATTTAAATCTTAGTACAGTGTATCACCTAGAGTCAGATGGGAAAATAGAGAGGACTAACAAAATAATTGAGGACATGCTCAGAATGTATGTGATGGATCAGCCATCAAAGTGGGAGTATTATATCCACTTAGTGAAATTTGTATACAATTTGTATTCGTAGTCTATATCTTATTGTAGTAAAAGTTATGATGATAAAAAGGATTGTAGGCCCTAGATATGTTGGAGGATTAATCACCATCATTGGATATGTTAGGATCCTTTTTATGAAGAGAGATGAGAAGTCATAGGAACCATTGATCTGGTGTAGTTCGAATCGAAGGATCTGGACCATTGGTGACAATCCCTATATCATTGGTGGAAGATAAGTTTGAAACCCGAGGAAGGGAGGCTAGGGAAATGAGTCAATGATGATGAAGTATCCTAGTAGTTGTTGGATGTGTTGGAAGTAAGTGATAGCATATTACAACCACTATATCCTGCTAAATAGATCATTGGGACAAGACGATCGGGAGTATATCTTGAAGTGGAAGCGAGTGTACTTCAACAATGATGATAATATTTTGAGAAAGAAAAGGAATCGTCGATCTATTAGAGATAAATTGGGAAAAGCTTAGATGTTGGATCTATGATGATTAGTTTCGGGGGAAAAGGGTTGGTACTCTTAATCATTGTGTTGTTGTAACCTCTGAACGAAACTAGACTGTTCGATAAGGTGTAATGTGGATTGTCAAATATATCAAAGTGCAAGTTAGTTGGAGTGGTTCATGGCACCTGAGTGGGGTCATTCTAATGCAGGAATTTTGTGAAATGATATGGATTGTTGATCAGTTAGTGGGCATTCTATAATGACTATTGTCAATTTGTTGTGGGTCCCACCTACTCTTCTAGAAAGTAAGTGTTGGGATGGGCATTAATCACTGTGCGGGTTAAAGGCATTGATGTGATTGAATCCATTGAATACTAGGGACTGAGAGAGATGGGCTCTGAGCAGGGAATGAACCCATCAGAGTTCTTCATTAGAGTGTGGTAGTTGGGGTGACTTATACTCCATGGGAGAAGAACCCTGGTGATGATGAACGTTAGACAAAGTGATCAGGATCATTGACCTAGAGGGCCCAATGGGCTAGGTGGTAGGTGCCACGTAGGAGGGAATCAGTGACTGGGAGCCACATACCAATGAGGTGAAATCCCAAAAACTTCGAGAGGTTGTAACTTTTGATCCAGAGCTTGGTTTTGAGCATGGTTATATTCCTTGGAAAGATATCGGTGAGAAGAAGTAACCTATGAGGTTTATTTAGAGATATTAATCACTTAGTGAAAGAGTAATTTTGACACCCCACTAGCCTAAGTAAGGGTTAGGGGGTTGGGGTTGTTATAGAGTAGTATCAGAGAAAATTTGAAAAACTAGGCATAGATGGGCCACAGAACAATCATGGGACTAGTATATCAAGGCTAAGGTGAGCCTATTAGCGAGATTTATTTGTGTTAAATTTTTGTTTACTACCTATGTAAGTTCTTTGAGAAGAAGGAATGCATATTGAAATCTTGTGTTGGAATTTCTTACAAAAGAATAATTGTTCTCACTTGATAGATTGATAGTTGGTTCTATAGGAGTGGGAATAAGTTGATAGACATTAATGGTAAGACCTAATTGTGAAGGGTTGTTGGAGTCTAGAAAATGGAGGAACTGGTGGTTGCAATACTACTTATAAGAATGTGTTGATGGAACCCCTAGAAATTATAATTGTTACTTGAACAAAGAGATTAAGCCTTGTATGTATAATTCATCATGTTAGGAGGACTGATGGAAATTTGTAAGGTTAATTACTTGACCTACAGTGAATGAAACTTGTTGTTGGAATAATCTAGTTAAGAAAAGAAAAAGGAGTCATTTGGATTGTTGATAGTCCTCATAAAAGAGGTAAAGTGATATAGGCATATGAGCAAGTTTATAATATCATCGTTGTGTTAAGAAGATGTATGTGCCTATTAACCTGAAGACTTGTTTATGCACATGAATGAAAATGGAAGATAGTTGGAATACATATGCACTATGGGCATGGGTAAAAAATTTAATGCACATGGATATTTTGTAATGCATATGGTAATGGTTTCATGTATGTGATATGAAAATAGACCTATGATAACTTTTTATTGGTTGTCAAATATTAAATGTTGATAACGATGTTGTATGTAAACTTGAGAAGGTAATACTGATAAAAAAATTGGTTAAGGAAGTGTTGGAGCATTTCCATATGACCAATGGGTCAGACTAACATCCACGGATGGATGGTAACCAAGTACAGGTGCACAGAGAAAAGATTCAAGCCATAATGGATTGGCCACCACCCAAAAATATTTCACACTTGTCTGGTTTCTTCAGGATTTGCAGCTACTATAGGAAGTTTGTTAAAGGGTTTTCACATTTGGCTACACTACTCACAGATATAAAAAAGAAGGGGGTGGTCAGGTAGATAGATGAGGCCCATAGGAAGTTTAAAAATATGAAGGACGTGATGAGCACTTGTCCAGTTCTAGCACTTCCTGATCTCACTCAACCTTTTCTGCTTGAGTGCGATTGCAAGGTACCAGATATATAAAATATGCAGAACAGAAATAAAATGCTAGAAATGGCAGAATAACAGTAAAATATCCAGCATAATCTTCACAATACACAGAAATGATATAACAATAGCAATAGAAATAGCACTTCGATTCAGAAAGAAATGTTCATAGGCCTCTTCGAGGGGGAAACCTCCAATCGAGCAGCGCTCTGTTACAATAATCTCCAAGCTAGGTTTCTCATACCCTCGACCCTTATTTATACTAAATATGTCTATTAAGAGAAGCATCTAGAGGAATATCCTTCTAGAAGCGGAAGCTTCTATTAGGTCTTCTTACATATGCCTTATTCTATTTTATTGAAAGGCCTTATTAATATTGACCTTTATTACATCCGAATACATTGATCTACCTATGTGTGGGTTAGGACCTTAACATGTTCGCCCCCTTAAAAACAGCCTTGTCCTCAAGGCTTGAGATGTGGAAACTGTTGCAGAATGGTAGTTGGTTCCCAAGTGGCATCTACTGGAGTCATATCTTTCCACTGTTGTTATAACCCTAAATTGCACCACACATGCTTACCTGGCATCAGGCCAACTCATATCCCTTCATTGCCAAAACATATGCTAAACAACTCTTTGGAAATCCTCTTGTGTCAAGGCCCACACGCCCTAACCTATTACTGCACGTGTGTGCACACTGTTAGGCCCACTACAGCCCACGTGTACCTAACAAAGAAAAAAAAAAGGAAATTTTTCGACGGAACAAAAAGCTATGGGTCAGTTAACTGAAACTCTCGGCCATACATGGCCGAGGGTTCGTCCAAAACCCTAGCTCTTTCTAGCCTATAAAAGAAGGGGTAGGGGTACCATTTGGAAGAGGAAAAAATATAGTGGAGAAACTCTGCCCATTTGCTGAATCCATTGTCCCAACCCTTTAGCCTTTCCTCATGCCAAAGGAGATTTAATGCAAAGCAGTTGCAGGATAGAAGAGGAGGAGCCCAGGATCAGGATCAAGGAGCGGTGGCCGGTCTCGACTTTGATTGTAAGTTGATTCATTTTTCAAATAATAAAAGAATACTTTTCCCATCCCAATGCATGAGTTATCTATGGTTTGGTTAATTTATGCTTAATTTCTAACCCTCAAGTAGAAAAGTAGCGTGCATGCATAGTTGTTTGTTGATTGCAGGTTATCTTTGGAAGGAGCGCCGCAAGCAAGTGGTAAAAAGTGCAACGAAGGATCTACACCAAATGCCAGTAACAAGGTTAGTAGTTCCTTTCCATGCATGTATTGTGAAAGAGGGGTTCAAGTTTTGGGTGGTAGGTTAAAAAGTAATTTCTTTACGGTCAAAATCTACAATGCAAGTTTGACCCTAGTTTGCTAGTCCGTAGGGTATTTTTCCCAACAACAGAATTGGCGACCATCTTGGCTCGATTGAAACCCCAACCACTGATACTTGGCCATAGGTTATTGTACCAATCCAATTTTACGAACGCCTGTCAGTGCCTCACACAGCTATGGAAACAAACGTTGTTATTTCTTCTGGGAATTCTTCCATTCCCACCACAATTGCTACCACAGGAGAATCATCTCCTAACTTACTGTCGTCGGTCCGAGCCACCATGATCTCGGCCGCAACTATGTCGCATAGTGGACCGACCCCGTCTATGGCGGCGGCCACAACCTCCTTCACACCTAGTGCGACAGGCCCTCCGTTCTCATACGGTATGCCTAGTTCGGGTACAAGTCTTGCACTCACTTACTCCACTTTACAGACTTTGGGTCTAGGGGAAGGGAGCTCTAACTCTCCTTTGCAAGGTCAACTTGGGGGCACTTCTATCCCTTTTAATGATTTTCCTTATGTCGGAGGTCATATTCCTCCTTCATCCCCTTCGCTTGGTGGTCCGCATGATCAGCAGTCCGCCAGGCAGCCTACACACACTAGTTTATTTGGAGCCGAGAGTCAAGGAACACCTACGCACAGTATGTCGATAGGTTCTTCACCATTTGTTTGGAACGGGACGTCTGGTAACAACACTTTCGCATCCACCACTTTCCCATATGGGGGCACTCCCATTTTTGGATAGTCTACTCCGGCACAGGGTACTATTCCTACGCCGGGGGCACATATAGCAGGACCTTGGAACTCAGGACAAGGATCTGTTCCCTCCTTTGGAATGTCGTTCTGGGGTAATTCCTTCCACAGTCAATGGAACCTTGGACAGACTACTATGCCTCTCCCATCAGGACCAGCATGGGGTAATCCTTCTCAAATTCCTTCAAACACAATGCATGCCCAACATCCTATGTCCTTTATGGGAAATCAGCCAATTATGTCTCCACAGATGCAAAATCCTTATGCTGGTTAGGACCATGGTTTCTACTAGAACCCGGGCCAGCAACCAAACTTTTCCTGGCAACCTGGTGCCATTCAAACTCTAGGACCCTTTTTCCCAGGTTATCAGCAGCAATCCAAACTACCATTCCTGGTGACGTTACACTTGTCAGATTTGACAAGGTTGTTAAATGATCCTATTTGTCACGATCCACGTTGGCCTCCTATGCCAACGAATTTGTCTTCGGACATTCCAAAGTTCGAGGCCAATCCTAACGAAGATCCAGGTGATCATGTGACTATCTTCCATCTTTGGTGTTCATCTAACTCATTGAAATATGACTCTGTAAAGTTGTGATTGTTTCAACGCACTCTTATCGGGAGTGCTGGGAAATGGTACATCGAGCTCGATCACTCAAGATACGCTTATTTTGGTGAACTGACGATGGCCTTCCTTAATCATTTCCAGTTACCTATGAGATACGATGCTGGCACAAAGTTGCTCACCAATTTCGAACAGACAACAGCGGACCATATCTCTAATCATATCCGAGAGTGGAGACGCCGGAAGAGTCTAATTAAAGTACCAGTCCCACCAGCATTCCTGCTTGAGTGGTTCTTTAAGTCTCTATTCCCACAATTATCCAAATATGTCGCAACTTCTGGGGTTTTCTCCGAAGAAGATGCCATCATGAGGGCTCAACAGTTTGAGCTCATCTATTCTCAGTCTATTTTATTATAAAACATCATACCGAATGCACCATGATTGATACTGGATAAAACTAGACAGAGAGTTGGACCACATGCCGATGGTATTGATGGTTGAGCACAAACCAAGTCTGCTGAGAAATTGACAAAACAATTGCAACAGTTATCTATACAACACTCAGCGGCCAGCCAGACTACTGCTTTGGTTGCTCCTCCTACCCAAATGTCGTAAGTACACTCCATGCAGTCGACTAACCCAAAGGCGACCCAGTAGCCTGAAGGGAAGAAAAAACAATGAAATAAGAGTAAAGGGGATAAAAAACCCACTGATAATGCTGGCGGGGACACCACGGAAAAACGGAAGGCGAGGTATCCATGCAACTTGTGTGCAGAATACCACCCGACCCATCTTTTTCCTCGACTTGCAGAGGCCCAAAAGTTTGTCACACAGCAACAGCAGGCAGTGTTGACTAACCCTTTTCAAGATGGGAAAAAATTAACTCAAGCCTCTACAAGTGCCAAAGGGGGAAACCAAGAAACCTTCCCTCCTCCAAACAATCCCTCATCTGTGAACGTATATATGGTTAAGGGTGATGCTTTCATAACGACTAGAGCGCACGACTATAGTAAACCAAGTGCCTCTGAGAAGGGTAAAGAATATGAGCTACCATCTCTTCCTCTACAGATTGAGAAGACGTTGGGAGAAACAATGACATGCATTCCAAAGGGTGCATTTAAGAAAGCTTCTCACAACCCAAATGCAAGGGTCGCCCAGAATTACTCTTTGGTGCAGGATTTATCACAAACCCCTTGTGCGATGTCTGCTTTGGAGGTCCTCCAAAGTTGCCCTGCTCAGAGGAAATCCTTGTTAACTTCTTTGGGCTCTACTGAGACTTGTAATCCGAGTACCATCATGTTAGATACAACTGAATTAAAACCTCATCTGCCTTATCACGTTGTGTTTCAGATAGTAGTGGTTCATCCCACGAAAATTTTTACATAGAATATATTTCGCACGGTGGTCGACGAGGGCGCCTCGACATGCGTTATGTCGTTAGCATGTTGGAAGGCCATTGGCCAGCCCGCTTTGTCTCCATCACCTACTCTCCTCACTGCTTTCGACGGTCGTTCTTTCTGACCACATGGCATCATTCCTTCTTTCCCTGTGCAGTTAGGAGGGAAGACTGTGTGTGTCGAAGTAGAGGTAGTCGATGCTCCCCTCAACTATAATCTCTTGTTAGGACGAAGTTGGAATTATTCTATGCAAGTTGTGGTTGCTACAGTTTTCCAAGTCTTGTTGTTTCCACACGAGGGTCGGATAGTGACCATCGATCAATTGTCCTTCTCTAGACCTGACCCATCTTTGGGGGCATCCACGGTCCCCATGATTGATAATCCTCAGCTAGGTGTTGTTAACGTAGGAGATGGTTTGTGCCCGTCTTTGATGGGTACCTTCAATTACCCACCTTCTCACGATGACATCAAATTTATATCTAATCACCATAAGGTTGAGATTTTTCAAGTTTCATCGTTCTGCATGACTTACTTTGAGGATCATTGGATTCTTCCTTCCCCATCAGCCACAATGGATGAGACAGGGCACTCTATCATGTCTATGCCTTTGTCGGCCACTGAAGTCACGTACTCTTTAGTTCAGCAAGCTTCAGCTAACCCCGATCCGACTCCCGCACAAGAGTTAGATCCACTTCTAGAGCCTATTTGGGCTCAGGTTTCTCTTGCTAGCATCGATTCGTTAGACTTAGTCTTGCCTTCTGACGAAGCAGTAATCGAAGCAATGACTAGTCTGGACAAACCTTGGGAAGATCTTCATCACAAATCATATTTCCTCCCAGAGTTAAGCCGAATCGAGTCAGGAGAATTCACTGTTACCATGACGGGAGATCAGCCATGTCCTATTAATCTCATAGCTACACAGGAAATTTATGCTGAGGGGAATATGGCGACTATCGCTGAAACTATACCTATCAACCTCTCCCGAAACCCTGGCATCATGGAGAATGTCTTCGTCGGAGCAGATTGTTCCCCTGAAAAGATTCAAATTTACACGGATCTTTTCAAAGAATTTCGCGACGTTTTTGCCTGGTCTTATGAGGAAATGCCAGGTATCAATCCGAAAATAGTTGAACATGAAATCACAACATATCCTGATGCCAAGCCTGTTCGACAAAAACTTTGTCTAGTAAATCCTAAGAAAGAAGCAGCCTCAAGATTGAGGTCGAGAAATTGCTTAAGGCAGGTTTCATTTATCCTATTCATTTGACTCAATGGGTGTCAAACCTAGTGTCGGTCAATAAAAAACAAGGCACAATTTGTGTATGTACCAATTTTCATGATTTGAACAAGGCATGTCCCAAAGATAATTTTCCAACACCATTCATCGACCAGATCATTGATGAATGTGCAGGTTGTGAAGCCTTTTCGTTCATGGATGGTTTTTCAGGATATAATCAAATCCAAATCAAACCTGAAGACCAACACAAAATGGCATTCATTTGTCCGTGGGGTACATTTTCATATCGTAAGATGCCTTTTTGTTGTGGGGAAATTATACCCTACGGACTAACAAGCTAAGGATTAAACTTGCATGCAGATCATGACCCTTAAGAAATTACTTTTAACCTTCTACCCCAAACCTAAAACTCTTTTTCACATGCAAACATGGAAAGAACCTACTAACCTTTTGACTAATGTTTGGCGTAGATCCTCCATCGCGCTTTATCCTCTTGCTTCTGCTGCTCCTTCCAAAGACAATCCTGCAATCAAGACAAAACACTACACATGCATGCTATTGTTCTACTAGAGGGTTAGAGATTAAGCATAAATCGAATAAAACATATAAAACTCGTGCATTGGGATGGGAAAATTATTCTTTATTAATCTCAATATGAATCAA